>JAAGAY010144149.1:0-15875 GCA_011801015.1 Ardeotis arabs
CTGTATGCAACAGAAAGATAAAAATTTCAATTAGGTTGAGTGCTGTCATAAGCAGACTACATGAGAAGGCTTGAGATAATATGCATTACATATTGATGTCTATCAGCCCTGAGAACATAGCCATGTTTTATTCCATGCCCCTTTTGTAGGTTTGGCAGCAGTGGCACCCAATAAAGGCCTAATCATATTAATTTATGCCCCTATCAATTATGCATTCAAATTCCCCCGATGGCTTGTCAGTTTTTATTCACTATTTTCTGAAAAATACGCCTATTACAGTTACTGAGCAAATAGGAGGACTGTCAGAAACTGAGATTTAAAGAATATTACTTAAAAGGGGTGGGTTTCTTTAATTTATAAATCTTGTATTATATGTCATGCATTTGTTAGTTTTAAAAGAGGTGACAGTGCAGGGACAGATGTCACATTAAGGACTTTCTGAAGACAAGGGGAGACGTCTCCTTAAGAAAGCTCTGTGATTTATTCAACTTTTCTTGAAAGCAAAGTGTTCTGTGGTCTGTAGATGTAGTAAAAGTGTATCAGCTTTGTTAGTTCAATATGAATCTGATTTTGTGTCTCTCAAATGATGTGTATCAATGGAGAACCTAACAAAAGTATTTTCAGCTTGTAAACTGATTTCTTTTCTGGTATGGGAAACAGTTTTACAGCCAGCAACGTGTTAGTGTCTCAAACTGTGTTCTAGATTCAGTGCCCGTCTTTAGCATCATCATAAGTGGTAAATAAGACAGACAAATAGATGTAGTATGTGAAGTACTCAAATTGCCTCATTCAGTAACATCTACCAAGCAGCTGTGGAGTAGTCTGTGCTAGCAACTTAAAAATTACCTTGATGTCTTTGTTGGATGTGAGACAAGCCCAGCCTACCTTATTCATGCATACGATACTATTTGAACGTGCCTGTGAGAGCCCTGTGTTTAGGAGAAGTGCTCTTTGGAGGAAAATCTCCCATATTTCTCCACCTACCACTCTTTGGTTCGCATCCTGGGTGACCATGGAGATAACAGTTGGGACTCCTTTCTGTGGGACTAACCTAGTCGATACAAGCCAAAGGACAGGGGAACATTTTCCAACCAGGAATGGGAATTCAGAGCAAGACGATGGTAGAGCTGGTCTGGAGACAGGGCCTTTCCTGTCAAACCACTAAAATGGACTGAGGTTTATCCCCAAAAGTTGGAGGTCCTGTCTGGATCACAACCCACTCAAAGCTAGGCCACTCAACTTGTTTTCTCAGGCTTACTACAAGGACAAAAGAAATATATCTAATAAAAAAAAATAGATCTCTGCACGAATTATCCCAATCCTCGTTTCCTGGTACTTGAAACTTGACTGCTGTTGTTTCACCTGCTTTCTACCACTAACCACTGCTCAAGAGAAGTCCCTCTTCTTCCACCCTCTGGCTGCATGTTCCTCACTTCAAGAACATCCACTTCAGCTTTTCTTGCTCTTCCTCATTCACTTCCAGCCTCTCCTTCCTACTTCTAGAGTGGTTAACCTGATTTCACATCCTATTATACCACTCTCTATGCTGCCAGGCTTCCCCTCACCCTTCTTTCAAGAATGTGGTTTTTTACTAAGGCCCAGAAATGCATTACTTTTGGTGTAAGTAGGGTTTAAGGATTTAAGGACAGTGGTGGCAGGCCCAGAGCCTCCAGGCAGAGGTCTGGGGCCTCTCACTTCTGTCCTCGCTGCAGATGAGTTCAATATAATCAATGTACGATGGCCTCTCTACACAGGGTCTTTACTGGGGCCCTTCTCTTTAGGAGGGGTTTCCAACCCATCTCTCGCCATGCCAGGATGTCTTGTCCCCTGCTGGAAAGTTTAGCAGGATAAGCATCATCCTTTTTGTGTGATCCAGTCCTGGAGAGCCCTCAGAGCACCTTGTGCTCTTTAGAAGAAGGCTATCTCCCCTTCCTGACAGGAGAGGAAGGTCCAGATGAAGGGGATCTCTTTTAACACTTGCCTTTTCATATTGTGTAGGAAACAGAAACAAACCCTCAGGTCTCACGTTGGCAAAGTCTTCCCTAGCTTCAATACACGTGGGTAACTGAGGCCTATGGTTTTTGTTTTCTTCACTCACTCCTGAGCACGTGTTGCTCTTCAGCTCTGCCCAACCACTTAAATAATTAATGGAGAGTGAACTCTTGCCTATTAAACAAACTTGTTCTTCCTCCTCTACAAATTTACCCACCCTTGCGAAGTACTTTGGCTTTACAACAGGTTGTACCTTCCCTTTCCTCTGGCTCTTTGAAGATTCTGCTCTTTGTTCAGCAAAGCTTCCCAGTTCCAGGAACATGTACCACATTACCTAAATCATCCCAGTATTTACTTTAGCCTGACGGTGTTAATGAGGCTTAGCTATGTTTCAGCATTTTAAATCTTTGTAGTATCTTAAACATATTGTATCTTAAAATATCCCCTTCAGGTATGTAAGTATTATCCAAATCATATAAATGGAGAAGTTAAAACAAATGTTTAAGGATTTGCCTAAGGCCATGCAATAAGTCATTGTCAGAGCCAAGAGTCAAACCCACCCATTTGTGGTGAGTCAGCCCACGCTGGCATGATTTGGTGTGTTCCTACTATGGAAATCAGCCTATTCATTGTGCGTAGCACTCATTTCAATCATTTCATAAACTGGCTCTAGCAGCTGCCTTCCCTTTAATAACTTTACCAGAAATGCTTTTGCTTACCTAACTTCATATACTTCCTACACATCTACATAGGGAGTAGCATATAGAATCTACCACTTCCATAGTTACTGTTTGTTCCTGTGTTTTGGTTTTTTTTTTTTCTCAAAAAGGCCAGAAATTAAGTGGAAGAAGAGGGGATTGTGTTGCTAAAGTGCTGGGAAGACTTCCTGTGAGATTTTCCCTTGAAATTAAAAAGTATCCATACAACCATTTACCTTATGGAGTTGAGTAGCAGTTTACGCTCCATAATTTTCCTTTTTCTACTTTTTAAGGATTCAGAAAGACTCTTGGGGATGGAGGTGTGCATGTGAAAGGAAGAGAAACATACAGGCAGCATATACATCTGAGAACATTCATGCTGGGAGAAGGTAATCCAAAAAGTGATGAAATAGTAAAGTGACAAGACCTGGCCTGAACACCTAAAACTTTGATGATATTTGGCAGTGAAAATTAGACCAATTAAAGGGTGCCTCTGGGAAGTTTTACCTTACATGACCAGAACTTCTGCACAACATCTCAGTGCAATTGGCGCTTTTGCAGGAGTAATATTCATGTGAATATGAATGGTTTTGCCAGTGTGTTAGTCATCTGCAGGATTTTAGTCTGCACTTGGTATGGATGTGTTTCTGTATCACCTTTTGTTTCCTGAGCAGAATCTCATGGCTAATGTGCAGTTCAGCCCAACCCTCTGCTATTGTCTCTGTTCCCCTTTTGCAGTATTTCAAGGTATTAGTGGAGTGAAGGATCCTCTCTTCTACATTTGCTTTCTCAAACTTCCCCATTTAAAACTGAAGTGCCCAGGGGCTATTGGTTGGTGTTTAATAATGCTCTACACTAGCAGCTTTCTCTTCATTGTTACACTAGATTTTTATACCTTAATATATATGGCTCTTTAGTGCTTCCCTTGACCAGCAGCCTGAGGATTACAGAATGGCACTCACAAAAAAAAAAAAAGAATAAAATTGGTATGTCTTTAAACTCCAGAGTCAAAGGCACAGAAAACACTACTGGATGGTACTGAAATATTTTTTTCCTATTCCTAAAAAACAGCATAAATCCAACCAGTAGCATAAAGGAGCTAGAAAAAAAATAGGAGTATAGCCAGATAACAAATGAATGAATCTGGAAAATGAAGCTGATAATACTATACTTGGCAGACAAGGACAAAACACAGCTCTCAAAGGGGGAAAAAGAAACGCAGAGACCTCTTCAGACAGCCTCTCTTTACTGTGAGCAGTAATCTGTAGGGGGGAATGGAGCTTATTTGAGAGGCATCTGAAGAACAGCACGGTGAGAAAGCAAAGCAATAGCGCCTCTGTGATTTTAGAGAGTCGAGCCAGACTTCTTTTTTTTTTATGCGTCTCATAATATAAACGGTTCAGGCACAAGGCATTGGTAAAATCAGAGATATTGATATGTGATCCTGCAGTGATTGATCATTTTGACCTATTTTAAGGTCATACTTTAAGGAGAAAAGCATTTGAAGGGGTTTAGAGACTACAAACTTCAGGTTGGAAACACACTTCATCTCTGTTTCTGGCTGATATGCACTTCTGCATGTGCTGGCAGTCAGCTGTTTTTCCACGTAACTTTTGGTTTTAGGTGATCATATGAGTGTCAGACAGGTAGCGTCATCAATATATTTTCAATTGATTACTCTTCTATTGCAAAACAGTGTTTTGTAAAAATTGAGATGCTGATGAAAAGATCTATTTTTATTCCACTTTCCATTCCTTTGAAAAATAAAAACAATAATTAAAAAAAAAAAGGAGGGGGAATGGGAGTTCCTCTGTACAGGATTTGTCTGACAGGAAAGAATACACACAGATACTGCCATGTTCTATTATTGTCTAAATTGTTAATTTTATACATTTGTTTTAGTGGCCATAATTCCAAACCTGAATTACTCAAGGAGAATAGTCACGGTAACAATTCACAGAGAGAAAAATGAAAAGAACTGATTAGACAGATGAAGAAAGTTAGCTGTTAGGAAAATCTGAAAAGTCTAAATATTTTCCAAAATTTAAGTAATTAAAGAATACTTGGTAAGAATCTACAAGTGTCTGAAAACTTGAATTCCCAAAGATTTAAAAAATAATGCAGATTGGTGGCAAGGTGAGAAAATTATGTTACATTAGAGGAGTTTGTAGAAGTCTAAATTTCCTGAAACTCAACCTAAATTGAGTTTCAGGAATTGTGCTTGAATTGTGCTTGAACTGTGAGATTGTTTCAAATATGAAATAATTTCTGAAAGAACTGGAGAAACTATATGGATTGCAGCACTTCTGAGAAGGGAAGTAGACTACCAGAATGGAGTGTATTAAAGATGGTGAATGTGGTATTCCTCATCTTTACACATTGACCTTGTTTCTGTATTCAGAAACCATATATAGAATTTTTGAGTTGGTCAATAAACTAATCCAGCCATCAATAAAGCACACCTTCTTGTTTATTAATATGTGATTAAAAATGTATATGATAAAAAGATATTGACTGAGCAGAGTTTGGGTGACAAGAACAATTATAGCTTCAAGCTTAATCAGTACATGAGCTGTTTAACCCAGTGAAAGTCAATAGTCTATTTCTGAACAATTACACATTTTGTTTTAAATAAAGTATTTGGATTTTGCTAGTGCTCTCATTTTCTCTTCATGATTTAGACGTATACACAGAAGCAGAAAGAAACAGCCAGAAAATAAATCACGCAGTATAATTCCACTTTATGGTCCTTGTATGATAAAGTTGTAAATATGCAGCGAATAGGATTTGTTTTAATTATAGCTAGCCTCAGATAAATTAAACTCAGAATAAGTATGTCTCTCTTTTCAGTTGTATTACTAGTTGCACAGGTCTTAGTCATATTTCTACAATGTCCTAATTTACTTATTCTTATACATTTTGGTTGTTATTTTAAGCTAAAGTCAGAATTTTACTGAATTCGAATGCTCAATCTTGATTTAATTTCTTAAACCTAGTAAGAAATTATAACTGAAAGACATTTAATTCCTCCTTGAGTGGTCTTTAGCCTTTTCAAACTTTTCTCACAGCAGAATACACCTTCGCTCTAAAGCAACAATATTCTGGAGAGCTTGATGTCCGATGAAAAGGCAGTAGCAACACAGAAAAGTTTGAAATGTGTGCATCTTTAAACACCAAAATATTCCAGTGTAGTGGGCGTTCAGTAGAAACTGAGAGCCAGTGAATGGTCAGACATTCCTGAGCAAGAACACAGGGTCACTGAGTTGTCCCCACAGTGTTAAAAATTAACTGTATGTCCAAAGCAAGCAGCATCAAATGTCTGGGCTATTCTCAGGTAGAACTTTTAGCATTTTTAGAACTGGTTTGTTGTGTTGACATTCAAGATGCAGTGAAATCTGTGGTACTCCCCAAAGCGTTTGCAAGTTGTAAATCTTTAAATGTGAGATCAGAAAGCTCCTTATCTATTCCGTAGGTGTAACGATCATCAAAGAGTTGTAGTGACGAGCATTTCCACAGATATTTTTCCTACCTGCTAATCATGTTATCTTCTTAATTCCTTTGCAGAATAAAATGATAAAGACTTAAGAAACAAAATCTTTTTTATTAAAGCGAACACAATTCCATGATTTATTCTTCTCAAATACATTTGATTTAGGTGAATGTAAAATTCACCTTGTTGTTGATTGCTGCTATAGAAAGTTATTGTTTAATAAGGAAGAACAAATGAACTGAAAGAGAAATCTGCCATTGTGCTCACACAGCCTTGAAAGTTCTGGCTTCTTTGAAATTGCTGTTGACACTATAAACACTCTTTTCTGTGTACCTTCATATTAATATATCTATTCTGATCCAACAGTAAGTAAAAGCCGATTGGCTTTTCCCCTGACTGAAGAAAGAGTCATTTTTTGGCTCTTAGAAACTAGAGTAAGTCCTCTAGAAGGTAATTTCCACTTGATTACAGTGTAGTTCAGACATTTTTTCTTGGATATGTCTGATTCTGGCTAGTGCAGGAGGTGGCACACTGGTGTAGGCGAACTAGTGTCTGATCCAGCACGGTGTCTCCTGGTCTTTTGGGCAGGGGAACATTCTGATGTCTTGTGAAAGAACACTCATGGAGTCAGGTTTGGTTTATTTTGGATGGTGATGTCTGAAGCACAGAGAATGCCTGTCCAGCAATTGAATTGTTCCTATTTTTAAAATTTCCTCTTTAAAAAGACAGTACAGTTAGTGCCTCAGGAGTATGTGCGAGGATGCAAGAGCTATTAGAAAAGGGATTGCCCCAAAAGACAAGTTGGGTCATCTAAGACAGAGTCTTGCCCCAAGTTGCCTTCACGAGAACTTCAGGCAACTCTGAAGCTAGAGTGGAGCTTAGGGAAGTCAGCCCTAGCAGCCTGACCACCTGCAGAGCTTACAGGTCGCAACAGCTCCCCAGGAGGAGCCAAGTACAGTAGGAAAGGTCTGAACTTCTTTTAATCTATGGTGCTGAGACATCTGAGAAATTCCCAATAGATTCTAATCTGAAGAAAGACTTGGGTTTGATATCCATCTGTTTCAAGATAAATGAGAGTTTCTAAATCAAGGGTGGGGAAGGTATAAATATGCAGGCAGGAAACATTATTCCTGAAGAGAGGATCTACTGCACTTTCACATTAATAGGTGTAGCTCTCCTACCACAACAGCGTACTGCCAAACAATAAAAAAGAGGCTCTGGGAGGTAAATTTATTGGGCTAAAAATCTATTTTTTCTGAGTTTAAACTTACTTATCTGCTTATCTTCAAACAGACTCTGAATACAGCATTGCTGATAGTACGCTCTGTTCTGGTCCATTACTCGATTCAGTCACATGTTTAAAAAATTAGTACATTTAAGAATGTTGGTACATTTATGGCTCTAATTAAATATGTATACTGTAGATCTTTATTCTTACACTAAATAAAAGAGGAGTTTAATTCTTTTTTTTTTTTTTGGTAATGCTCTTCCTTGAGGTTTTCAATTAAAACTCCAGCACTAACTCTACAATTCTCAGTATTTAGGAAAAGCTCACCTGCATTTTAAGTAAATACCCGAGGTGTCTTGATTTCTTAAGAAGGTGTATTGAAATAAATGTGTAGTTACTCAAAAAATACATATTTTTCAGGTGTAGATAACAGTAATAAAATCATTAAAATAGGACAGTGTTGAGGATTTGTATGACAGCTGGGAAGTAAATTCTGTTATTCATCTCAGCACCCTTACTTATCAGTGTGTTTGATCTTCAGCATCAGTCCACATCAGTCCTCTCCATGCAATTCTACACCCTCTACCTTCCTCCTCATCTTTGTTCATTTTGTGCATGCAGAAGATGCAGGCTTACTGAGCCTTCTACACACTGTTGTCCTGACCTGTATATCCTATACAGGACAGAACATTAATATGTTTGTTGCAATAAAAGCATGCAACATCTGCTTTTACGGTAGTTTCCATTCAATACTGAGAGTTCAAATATACAGAATTTTCATTTTAATGGTTGTCAAAACATTTTATCATGGATACTTAGTTTAAAAACTATTCTGTTTTTTGAAGGGAAAGCTAAACTAATCTGCAAACTTAGTAAGAGTCACAAATCATAGCTGCCAGATCTCAAGCACTGACCACTTCTCTGCTAAGTGTCACAACTAAGCCTGTATATGCTCCTTATTCACCTAAATGTGGAGTAACCCTGACCAAAAAAAAAAAACAAACCCCCAAAAAAAAGAACAACAACAACAAAAAAAAAAACCAACAAAAAAAAAAACCCAAAAAAAAAAACCTGGGAGGAAAAAAAAAACCTAACCATTCCACGAAAGTAGTTTAAACACTGTAGCTCTTCTTGACAAGTCGAGCTCAGTGAGAGACAGGTGCTTATCTGCCTTTAGGGAGGCTGACTCTTGCCTGCGCAAAGTTAGATTGCATGCCTAACTTCTGTTTATGCCTCTGCAAACCTTCCCCAGGAGAGAACTACTGAGGCCACATGGCAGTTCCAGAATATCTTCATCATCTTAAATTTACTTCCCCAGACAATTCTGTCTTTCACTTTCTATCTATTGGTGATATGGATGAGTGAGCGGGATGTTTTTGAATGACAAGTGTGACAAAGATGGACCAGTCACTGCTAGTAGGAAGAGGCATCCTCATACCCAGAAAATTTGAATAAACTTTTATTTTACTCCTCTTTAAATTTATGCTGGGAGTGTCTAAGTCAGTTATATGATCGGAGTATTTATGAATAAAACCTTTGCCTTTGAACGTGTACCTATGAAATATTGCAATGCTATTGCAATGAGTGTTAACCTTATACTCAAATGATTTACTGTGACCGCTACTGTTGTTTTGGAGCCTTCCAAGATACATAGAGATACAGTCAGATTACTGTACATCAAAGTAGGTACATACTTTTATATAGTGATCTATTCATTCATGATTGAGATAGAGTCACGGCAGGGGTTGGATGATATAGGATTATCATCATAAGCAGTAGTAAAGCTTTATTGACATGAATACTAGATCTTTGACTTGGTCATATACACTGAGAAAAGCTTTTTTTTTTTCCCCTATTCTATTATCATTGGCCATGGTGAGAAGAATCTGGCTCTGCAAAGACGCTGATGATGCAGAGTATATAAATACAGCAGTGAATATACTGTTTTCCATCCATATGACTTTTGTACTGCATCTTGAAATTGTTTGTTTAGATTTTATTGATGTTGTTCAATGGAGATGTGGATGTCACACCTAAAACTTTTGCCTCTGATACGAAAACATTTGTTGTTATCTGGGTCAAAATCAGTTCCTAAGCAGCCAGATGGCCACCCTTGCAATGCATAATTGAGATTATATTAGTTGCTCTGTCTTGTACATTGGTATGAAAATGATGGACTTGGAAGCATATGTTGCTTTGTTACCAAATCCAAGCGCAGCACCTAATACCAGTGGGAAAAAGACAGAGGCTCTGTTCTCTAGCAGGTCAGTTTTGTTATGCTTGGTTTTGAAATAAGCTGTCTCATCCATGCGCTAGGTATTTCACATATTTGAGGTCTCTAGACAGCATTAAGCAATTTACTGTATAACATTTCAATCAAGCCTGTGGTTTGTTAGAGAAGCAGAGAGTTAGGCTGTGGTGGTAAATGCGATGCTGAAGAGGTCCTTGCTCAGAGGAAAAGGCACTTTATTTGTTATGAGTTACTACTCAAAATAATGGTGGCTGCTGATTGCATCGGGACTCCTGAAGCCATCTTTGTACTCTGCTCTCGTACAGTCTCTGTGTTACTAAAAACTGGATCAGTTTTCTTTTTACATTTGCATTTATTTATCCCATTTGTTCAAGTTATTACAGGTACAAATTTACAATGCCACTGTGGTTATTTCTGGGCATAAAAACTGACGCTGAACTGCAGGTTTATTCTGAATGAGGATCTGCTGTGAAGTGAAGTAGGAGTAGCAAATTATTGTCTCACTTACTGTCTTGGATCAGCAGATGAATTTTAATCCATGGCTAAGCAGACAGTTAATTTGCCTGTTTCAGTGAGTGCAGCGACTGCTTGACTCCAGGCCAAGGATCTTCTGACTGAAGTCAGGACCACATGCCTGGTGATGGCGCTTCCTATCTCTATGACTAAAAGAGAGAGTGATTCTGGAGCTCCTCTGTGTTGTAAAGAAGAAAACAGAATCTTAAACCTTTAAGAGTCGTGTTTTATTCCTGCCATTTGTTCAAATCCAGCCCTGTGTAGAGCAATCTGTTTTGTTAATGTTAAATCCACCCACCTGAAATCATTTGAAGATTTTAGTCCAGTTCCCAGTGGATAGGTGCAGCGTTAACAAATAAATAAGCAATTAAATATGTGCTAATTGAGAAAAAAAGTCAGAGGGTACTTGGACTCTCCAGTTCAGCCACCCTTTTGCTCTTATGCTTAACTTTAGTAGGACAGAGATATTACTTGTATGGTACCTGATCAGCAGATGAGCTGAAATACTGTCTAAAAGCTATGAACCTGCTATGTTTCATAAGCACTCAACTCCCTAAAAATAAAAACCATTTGTTAAAACAAGTGAGATATCACTAATACCCCTAAATTTACAGTAGGCTTGAATGAAAAAAAATCAAGGGCTGAAGATCAATAAGTAATGAAAAATCAAGGAACCAATGAAAAAAAAACCTGTAATTTAATTGAAATTTAAAAGAGTGGTAATAAATTAGGTAGAGGATAAATCTTGCATAGCCATATAATATTTTACACAGACACACACACTCTCAAATTAAATGAGCATTACAGACTCTATAAACATTTAAAGCCAGTAGGAAGCTGTAGGAAGTGACAGAATGAAAGCTAATCACACTGCTCACTACCAATCCCTTGTGCAGATGCTTTATCACACAGCTTTTAGTTACACTGTCACCTACTTGGAGATGACCTGAAAGGAGGTTGTAGTGAGGTGGGTGTCAGTCTCTTTTCCCAAGTAGCAAGTGAGAGGACAAAAGGAAATTGCCTCAAGTTGCACCAGGGAGGTTTATATTGGATATTAGGAAAAAATTTCTTCACTGAAAGTGTTCTCAAGCATGGAAACGGGCTGCTCAGGGAAGTGCTGGAGTGACCATTCCTGGAGGTATTTAGAAGACATGTAGATGCGGCGCTTAGGGACATGGTTTAGTGGTGGACTTGGCAGTGCTAGGTTTACGGTTGGACTCAATGATCTTAAAGGCCTTTTCCAACCTAAATGATTTTATGACCAAGAATTTTCCAGGAAAAACTGTTTTCCTGAAAATTCAGACTATATAATAGAAAAATGTTCATTCTGAAGCAACTGGGAGAACTTTAAGAAACAAAGGGAAAGAGACTGTACAGTAACCAAAAGGCAAGATGCTGTGGTGTATACCTGAAATGGAAGTGTCCCAGATACCAAGTGCTTTCACTGGTAGAGACATGCATTTTGGTCTCTTCTGGGGCAGCACCTTATTTCCATGTTCTCTGATATCCTGGGCTTGTTCCTCTCCTTTTTTCTTCCTCTCCTTCCGCTCTTTCCATGAGTAACTTTACAAAGCCTTTGTTTCATCCGTTCTTAGCACAGTGGTGTATGAATGCAACTTGACAGGGCAGTGGGACTTTTGTGCTTGATCTTCTTCCCCAGCACCCCTTTGGCATTCAGAGTAGTACGCAGGCAAAGCTTTCATCAGGAGTTAGTTTCCACTTCCCTATATGGGACTCTGTAGTTGGGGCACTCAACTTAAATCCTAATGTAAACCCAACACTGTTGTTTTTCTCCTGTTCCTCTCCCCACCATGCAATAGTATCTAGGTGCTTAGCAAACATCTTTCAGAACCTGAAGTTGAAGGAATGAAGTCATCCTTTCTTTTTTAATAAATCTGTATTACAAACAAATTAGATTAGAGTAAAAAATGCCTGCTAACTTCGGATATTGATTAGAGATACTGACTGCTTGATTTTTCAACCTATTTAGCATTCCGTATCACTTGGCGTAGTCAATGCACATCCCATGGATTTTGTCTGAGGTAGTAAGTGATTCAGTTCAGCCTACCAGACCCCAAAATTTAAAGATGGGCCCTCATAATATGAAAATTGCTGTTAATCATTACCTCTTGAAGCAACTTTCCTCATGTTGTGGCAGCTTTGGAGTGAAAGGGGAATTGAAGCAATCTCAGCAGGCAAAATTCAGCTATCGCATTGCTGCAAAGCCCTGCTTTCTCTTCTTGTAATTCTCTACCTCGTACATGAACTGTACCCAATTCTGTGACAAATTAGACAGGAATCTACTGAATAAAAATGACAAAGTTCTGGTCTGTCCCCAGAGGGGAGTGTACCTTGCAAGGTTTTGTTTCTGCTCCAGGAAATCTGTGGAATAAACTCTGTGTGGTTGTGTATCATAATGTACGGAGACTGAATCGAGATGCTCTGAAACCCTCAGGTTAGTCATTTCCTTAACATCCCAGTGCCTGATCTTGCAGCTAGTGTTGAATATATAACACATTTCCTCAGTTCGGTGGCAACACACCAAAAAAATAGTTTAAAAAATGTTTTGGATCAGCTCTGAAATACTGCTCTTGAAGGTCATTTAATTCTTTTTTAGCATCAGAAAGCAGATTCTATTCCAAATAAAAAGCGCTAATGATGCAGCTGAATTGCATCTGTTAAAAATACTGAAATAAAACATTTTGACTTTCAGAATTTCTACCATGTCTCAAATGAAATTCAGCCCAGCTATCCTGGACATCCTGCAATTATGCATCCCTGCTCTTGGCTGACAGCGTTAGTAGGTGTTGCTATCCTTGCCCTCCTGTCTCCCCTCCAGGCTCCTCAACCGAACAGTTTCTCTCTGCTTTCTCTGCACAACCTCTGTGTCTCCTTACCTAATCAGTCCCAGGCTCCCGCTTCCAAACACCAGTCCCAGTTTTTCTCTCTGGACTGCTTGGCTGCTTCTATCGCCTGCTCTGTCACAGGCTGGGTTTTTTTTTTTTCCTCCCCATCATATTCATGTGGAGACCTTTCTTCTTGACACAACCTTCAAATCATTCGGAGCTTAGAAGGGATACGATTCCTACCTCTCAGATCCTGCGCCAAAGCTCAGGCTCACAGGGAAAATTTGGAGGTGGGGATTAAAGGGGAAATCTAGCCTCACCACTGTATCCTTAAGCTTCTGTTTGCAGCAAGGGTGATTCCTTTTTCCTGCTAGAATAAAAGAAATCATTACTGAGAGTGTGTTCATGACAAAATTTCTAATATTTACAAGTTAGCGGCATTTGGATAAATTTTAATGTAGAGAGGGAAAGGCACTATTTTATTTTAAATATAAAAGGTCACATTTTGAGCCTTCTTCAAAGCCTGAGGGCAGCAGAGCATTTCAAAGGAAGAAGTTTCCATTTTTTTAGTATGAGCAAAACTGTTTCTTTTTCCATAACCTTGTTCTTGGAAATGGACAAATTGTTTTGGCAGGTATTTTCAAAATAATCTGCCTGGTACAGACAGTCAGCATATCAGTTTTCAGCCTAAGTGATGTTTTTTTCTAAAGCTACATGCAACAGAAAATATGGTCTCTGCTCAGAAACGTTTGGCAAGCCGAAAACAAGGAATGGCAGCACATCCACCTTAGAATATTGTCACAGATTACGTCCACTGAGGATTTCTGGTTTTTTCAGTCATCAGCTGCTTCATGGAAAGCCAATAGGGTCAGTGGATATTACTTCCCTGTTTTAGAGGGAAAGAAACTAAAACAGGAGGAAAGGAGAAAAAATCAGGGATAGACTAAAAAAATCCTGATCTGATTCTTAGCCCCCATTTATGCATCCATTGCCACTGCCTCGGAGGGATGTTACTCATGCGATGGTCCTCTGGTCTGGAGTATTGCAGATATTCAGAGGCATTCTCAGACCTGCAGCTTGTGTGAGTACATCTATCTGTACAGTATTAAAACCAAAAAAATCACACATTTCTGAGGAGCCTGATGCAACTCAGGCCCTGTGGAAAAGAGAGGTGTCGGGGGAGAGCTGTGGCAGGGCTCTGCTGAGATGGAGCAGTTCGCTGGTGTGACTGGTTGGGTGATGGCCACTGCCTTGGCTCCAAGCACGCTGGCTGGGGTGAACCCCTGTGAAGGCACAAGCCAGAGATGCCAAAGGCCTGAGGTAGACAAGCCGCGTAAAAGTTCATGCCACTATCTGGCTTGCTTAGGAGGGTAAAAACACAGTCAAGTGTTAACAGTAAGTGATGAGATAGCCCCTTGCAGACCAAAAACCTCTGCTGAAAACCACCCCAACAGCAATAACAAATTCCTTAGTTTAAACTGCGGCCCTCTTCAGAGGAAAAAAAAAGAAGAAGAAAGAAAGAAAGAATTGCCAAATCAAACTGCTGAGTCCTTTTTTCTTATCAAAACACCATAGCATACATCTTAACAGCCTGATGTAAATCAAATGCGGGACCAGCTGGAACTGCCCAGCTCTTGACCCTCCCTTGATATCAGGTGTGTGCCGCGCTGCTCTGGCAGATTAATTTATGATCTCAAGTAACTGAGAGCCCCTAAAACTTTCAGTACGGCTGTTAGGATGAGGCTGAAGGTTTTCGTTGGAAAGTGTCGCCGCTAGAAAAAGTTGGAGGGCTTCCCGATCGACAGAGATACTCCTGTGCTGATGTCAGTGACTTTGTTCCCTCTGTATCTCTTATTTTTAAACTCACCCACAATGTGACTATGAGGCAAAAATTGGAGGTACAGCCAAAGCCTGCATGTGTGCATCAGAGCGGCTCTCGGTTCCCTTTTGCACGTGGAGGTTCCTTTTTGGGGGGATTTGGTAGGGTTTATTGAAATGCATTCCTAAAGAAACCTTTCAGCTCAAGAAAAAAAAACAAGGGAAGGTCCAGGAGAGTGTGTGCAGGGCAGACCGAAGTGAGAGCAGCTCGTACGCAGCTTTACCTGCCACGCGTGATCAGCAGTGGCTCCGAGGAGAGCGTGCCTGTGTATGTGATCAATATAATCTATTGTGAAAGAAAACCTCCCTGTTTCGGGTTGGGGGAGGGTGGGGGGGAGAGAGAGATTTAGAAAGAAGCTCTTTAATTATTACCTGCGGAGAAGTTAAAGTGTAACTTGGAAGTAACATACTGCAGCCCCTGTGCTGCGGGGGGGTGGGGGCCAAGTCAGACATCTAACCTGCCTGAAGTCTCTACTGGAATTAAAAAAAAAAAAAGCAAATAAAGTAAAATTAATTTTAAAAGGAAGGGGGCGGGGGGGAAGACAAACATAAAGCATTGGCGAGGCAAAGGTATAGAGAAAAGAGGGTCACATTCCAGGCCGCTGACCTCTCTTTGTGCTTGGCGTGGAGCAGCCGCCGAACGGGCTCTGGAGCCGTAGCACCCACGCGTGAGCCTGTGTTCACCTCCCACCGGTGTTTATAACCCCTCTCCCGAAGAGCCCAAGCCTTTCGCCTTTTTTGCCACGGCCTTTTGCTCGCACACGTTGCTGAGCGGCTCCGGCCACCATCACCCCCCCTCCATGCCCACCCCGCGGGCCGCCGCCGCCCGCGCAGCCCCTGGGGGCGGGCGGGGGCTTAACCCCGAGGCTACTTGCGCATCTCCTCGCCCCTTTCGGAGGACCACCTCCCCTCCAAAAAAAAAAAAAAGAGGAGGAGAGCCCTGGGGCTTCCAGGGTCACGCCGATCCGGTAATGTATGT
>JAAGAY010144150.1:0-25263 GCA_011801015.1 Ardeotis arabs
CATCACTAATTATAGCAGTCTCTAAGAGGCTTTGAAGAAAGTGACTTACATCAGTGCAATGCAGTCCCAATATTTTTCAGTGATTTGTAATTTTAAAAGCACTAGAAAAAAAACTGTTTCATAGAGATAGCCCATTTTCTATGAATTTGCTAAAATGAGCCTGAAATTTTCCAAAGGTATTAGCTAGCTAGCTTGTGCTCTCGCTGATAATGAGAGGTGAAGCATAGGGTGAGTAACTTTCAGATTTCAATGCTGAAGGAGAGGGTATAAAGAGAGTGAGGTTATAATACAGACTGAACATCCATCTGGTGCCAGAATATAAAACAAATATATCCAAAGGGAACATATTCTTTGGATTAGAGGAGGAGGAACAAAACCCAGCTTTCCTACCTGGTGGAAAATGTCACAAGTCCTTTAGCACTAATAATATGTTGTTTGTCACAGCTGAGGTTCTGAAGTAAATAATCTCTTGGAGCCAGGAATACAGATGAAAAGTCTGTCCATAAAGGTGTCTTTACTTTTATCTCTTCACAACTTCATAAGCTTTTTTGTTACCATAGAAGATAATACTGAATTTGAAAGTCAGATTTTCCTAGTAATGCCAGTTAGAGGTGTAGGTTTCTGAGGCAACCCACCAATTATGCGTTCAACTTCCTGTTACATTATCAATAAATACAGGTATTACAGTGTTAAAGATCTTGTCTTCCTTGAAAAAAACATTCGATAACTGCAAAAAAAAAATACCCCATGAAAATTATGCAAGTACTGTAAATATTAAGCAGACACATTGACATTTGTACATATCTGTCCAAATAGAAATGTTAAGCACAGACAATAAGTACCTTAGCAAATGTGTTAGTATATGCATACAATTTATTTAAATGAATGGTTTATATCACCTTCTATTTCACTTAAGAAAACGAAAACCACATTTCTGTGTGTAGGAGAATAATTCTATCTGCAGTGACACAAATACCAAATGAAATGTTGTACCCAGTTTCTGTGAAAGAAACACTGCCACTGATTTTTCAGTTACAGCAATAATTGTACTAGAATGCATCCTAAGACACTGCAGCTTTCTTTGGTTCAGGAAGCACTTTCCGATGAACTTATTGGCAGGTACGAAGATACTTTTAAGTTTATGTAATCCCATAAGGCATCCCCATTAGCTCATGCAGCAAAGATCTTAGCCCAATATTTGATCCCCATCACATATTTCATAGACAGTGCTATGATAAAGCTAAATAATATGAAGGAACTAGTGAACTAATAAATTTTATTTGCTAATACACCTGAAAAAAAAACCCCATCCATCCTGAGAAAACAATACTACCCACCAAGCCCACTCCAAATCCTGGATATATTACTTTTGTCAGAAAACAGCACACCTGGGGCCAAATTGCTCCCACGCTGGTTGTCAGCTGATTTCTGTTGCCTAATCTCACAGATTTGTATTGGATGTAAGTTAGAGCTTCATGGGAGACCTCTGGTTTTCTGATGCACATAGGGTCTGACAGGTACTCCAGCAGAGAAGGAGCAGAAGTAGCACTGCTCTTCCCTCTGTCCTGTCCAAACCAACCCATCATGGTTGCTTTAAGCCAATGTAAGTGTTGTGGCAGAAACACTCAACTAGGATGGAGTACGCATATCCTGACACACAGCTTTCACTGGGGGAAGAAGGAAGGAGACGGGAACATTGGGTCTGGATTATTTGAGAGGTTGCTGAGATATATTTCACAACTTTATTGTGACAATTTTTTACTGGCCTTCTCCTCCTGAAAACCAGACTCCTCTGCTCTTTAGCTGCATTGCTTTGATACTCAACAAAGCCAGACAATACTTGGCCCTTCTGAAGGTGCCTGCTCTCCGTCCAAGGCCAGGAGGGCTCAGCAGTAGCAGCAGTCCTGCCTTGCCTAGGGAGTGCCATGTTGGCCGTTGCCACTGCTGAGAGCTGCCTCACGGGGCAGCCGTGTCTGGCACTCACTCACAGGCTTTGTGTGAAAACGCGTAACAAAACACTCCTGGCAGCCAGCTGGGACCTTCACCACCAAAATGCAATGCTTATTTTCTTTAAGTGTGGCCTCTTCCCTCAGCGACAGGGTCTGCAGCTCAAGGGGAGGCAGTAGCAAGACACCAAAGCCAGGCCACAGCTCGTTGAGGCAAACCAAACATGGCAGATGGGCCTGCAGGGTCCCTGTGGGGTGGCCCAGGCTCAGGGCCCTCGCAGGAGCACGCAGGAGGCAGCAGTCTTCTGTAGGCTGCATTAAAAGGGCCTGTTGTAATCAGGCATAAAGTCATATAATGTAATTTCTACCCAGAGGGATGGTCAAAGACCTGTGGTGTAAATGGGAATGGGGCCATCAATCTTCAGAGTAAATGTCTGTGCATGTCACTACTGATAGGCCAAAAGGAATTTATTACTTTTTCCCTGCCTCTATATTTGCGCTTTTCTCACCCACTAAGCTTTGTAGCCTAACATGCACGTCAAATGAGCACAATATAGTCATTTCCCAGTCCCTCTGGCATAGAAGCCATAGCCATAGCAAAGCACAGAAAGTGTGCTGTGGGTTTTTACCTTTTGCGAGCGGGGCAGTTACAGGGTTTGTTGGGTTTTTTTTAATTGTTAATTTGCAGTTTTGCTTAACTTTTGGTTCAGGCTATTTCCTTTGAACTGGTAAACAGGAATGACTGAGCCGCTCACTCATGTCACTCTCCTCTCCAAAGCCAGCTCCGCCTGCTCTGGGATGTCTCTCACGGGGCCTCTGGTGCAGAAGAAGGTTTGAGGTCCTTTTCCAGCAAAATGTGCTTTCTTCTGTCATTTACATAGTCTAGCATTTCCCCTTTTGGCTAAGGTAGCAGCAAAGATGAGGACATTAAATCAGGTTGTGAAGTTTAACTAGTGTGGTTAGAAAATCAGATACAAAGGCAATTTAGGATGCTGCTGCTGAGGGAAAAAACCCTTGCTGACAGCAGAGAATTGGACTCATAATGTACTACTCACATAACACTAATCTCTCTATCTCTGAACAGGCAAAGATGGTTTTTCAGTAATTTGAACACCATCTGGTGTCAGAATTTAGAATAATATGAACACTTCTTACAATACAGTTCTTATTGTGTCTGTTTATATCTCCTTTGCAGCTAAGAAAAATTTCATTATGGGTTGATATCTACTTTCTATACAGGGAGGGAGTCCAATTATCCTTCATATTTTTACCTGATTTACTGTCTCCAGCCGTTCAATGACTTACCCAAATTTCAACGGAAAATTTAAAACTGCCACTGAACTCTTCAGTGTGGGTTCAATTCATTGCTCGTCTTGCTCATCTACAGACTTTCTATGCTACCATGAGCAAACATAGACCATGGTCAGGTGTCACAGATGGGACTTTCTAAGAGGTGCAAAACAGTCTAACTGCTGTCAAGTACTACCTAATTGTCAACGTTGCCTGAAGTTCATCGTGTCTAAGTTCTGATGCAATTCAGAAATACTTTATCTACATGCCCTCTTACATGCCATCAGATCATACCATGTTCAAATAGCAAACACTTAAAAATGAAAAAGGAGCTGACAGGACCTTTTCAAGACCCTTCCACTGCAGCTTAGTGGTAAAAGACTTGCAAAGGAAACAGGACATTAAGGATCAGAGTGCCTTCAGCTTGGCATGACAATACCTGAGAATGTGTTTCCTCATCAGACTGAAGTCAGGGAAGAACCAATACACAGCCAAAAATGCAAGAACCTGGTGACAGACTTACTGTTTTGCCTGATAATGTGAATAAGGAAAGAAGATGATTTCTAATCTCTGGGACAGCCATTTGTGTGTTTTCCACTTAAGAGCTGATGAATAAATGAGCTCTGGGAGCCAGAAACAGTCTTCCCACTAAGTGGCAAAATCAGAATTTCTCGTGATTATTCTCTCTTTGGTGCCATGAGTTTTGCATTCCTTTTGTGCTTAGCTTTGCAGAATGCTGCCCTACCTCAGGCTACTTTCTAGCCCTAAAACTGGAGCCATGGGGTAAAGTCCTTGCAGGCTGTTAAGGGTCAACAATGTGCTTTCTCATTTCAGGACACGTCATAACCACAAAACTATTGAACTAAAGGAATTATTCTCCTCCTTGCAAGCCTCGCCAGACAAAAGATGTCTCAAATTCTGAGTCCCAAACTCTTGGTCTTCAGTCCTATTTAGCCCTTTCTACTGGAAAGTATTTCCCTGCCTTCTCGGTATTGTGGAGTATCACTGTTGTAAGATCTTACAACTGCTGTTTGTGCCACATATGCTGGTGATACACCTGAAATACCTTATTTCATACAGGTCCAGAGTTTTCAATTGTTAAGGAGATCCACTTTGAATACAGTTTGTTTAGAGAAATCTATCTCACGCTGCCAGACAAGAATGGCTAGACAAACTGGTTTTTAGGCGTATTTTATTTGACAACCATTTAGCCAGTCTCAATGATGACTGAATTCAGTGAATAGTGTTTGCCAAAGGAAAAAAACAAGGAAGAAATGTCCAGGATGGCAAACCAATTAATTTACAATTTCCATAACAGAATATTTCAAGTTTTTAGGCTGTAACTAAAGAAATGTAGGTGAGGGAGAGGCAATTGCATCGATAGTGCTGCTGTCTTTTACACAGTATAGATCTTACATTAAGAAGTTCATCCAGTCTTCAGAAGAAACAGAAATTCGAGCTCCTTCTCTGCCTCACTGAGTGCCTGGTTTGAGATGAGATTTCCACCTCATGAGAGAACAGCCTAAGGCTCTCATTAAAAGAGATATTTGGCTCAACCCTTTAATCAAGTCCTGTAAGTTCTTGTCATATAGCCATCTATACTTGCAGCCCTAGAAACGGGTATGTGAACTGAGAACTGTAGGAGACATGCAGGGTCACGCCAAGCAGTGGCGTTTCAGAAATGCCTCAGCTACTTCCGAGTGAGCTCGGATGCCTGCATGACACTGCATGAAGAAAACACCTCTGGATTCAACTGGGTGCAGTGATATAGATCTCTTGTGGTTCTCAGTTTGTCTTTCTGTTAGGGCAACATGATCCTGTTGTGTCATACCCTGATATTCTAGAAATCATATTTCATGACCCAACAGTTTCAAACGTATCTTTGCCAAATGTTTAAAGAAAAATCTTGGGACAGAAGTATGAATTTATTTTTCAAATAAATCTGAAAATACATTATACCTAGAAGGCATTGTAGACTCTTGACCTCACGTGGTTTAAAGCTAAACACTATGTTTTCCATTTAATCCGTTCCTTTTTCATCAAAAGCAAAGAAGACCTCAAGAAATCATTTGAGGTGATTATTCATTGAATTTATATTGTTCAGTTATTAAGTTTGTTTGGTGTATTTGTGCTTCAGGAAACGTGTATGTGAATAGACTTTACAGCATTAACTGCAGTCAAGTAGCCTATTACAATGTTGGTATTAAATTACAGGTGATTGTTGTTGCAGTGTTCCTATATAATGTGCTGAATTTACAGCAGATGTGATTTAGTTAAGAGTCAGGACTGAAACACTGGCTGTTCTTTTTAAATGACTAGATTTCACAGTCATCTATCACAGCTCCTTAGTTACTGAGGCACATGGGCATGTCAGTGACAATAGGTAAAGCTACATGTGAATGTGTAGAGAAATATTTAAAGATGCACATGAAATCAGTAAAAGCAATTACTGATTGTTGTTACTTTTAACATTCAGATAATGAGTTTCTTTACAGACTCAAAGACATAAAACAAGGAAGGTGCTTTTGAGAGGGCAGAATGCCACCAGGCCTCTTGCCTGATGTATGTATGCATTTTCTTTCCCATTTGTAATGCTACAGGACACCTCCACACCTAAAAGCTGAGAACAAAATAACAGAATAACAACATCCAAAACAAACAAACAAACATCCTGCTGGAAGTAGGATATTCCTTTAGTTCTTCTTCCTCCTCCATGAGAAAAGTTAACTAACTTATTTTCCCCTTCTGTCTTCTAGTTCATCTTATTGGTATCCTTCCCAAATTGCCTAAATAGTATTGTAACAATTGGAATTAACACACTGCCTAACATATCTGCCTATATGGGAAGAAAAAAGGGAAGAAGCCTCTTTCTCTCTATTTGGAGCTATGTAGTAAGTTTTACTTCAATTCTAAGCTCTAGTAATACTCATTGGTTTGGTGGAATGGGTGCAACTTTTGGCTTAAACCACCAGTAATCAACATGAAATAGTAAGCATTCATAAAGTAGTTAAATCTGTTTTTATGGTAAATTCTAACACTAGCCAAGTAAGAGCAGCTGCACTTGAATAAAAGGATGCAAAATATTCCCAGCATCATGACTCTTTCTGCTTTTTGTACGTTTAGTAGTAAGCATACCAATTTCAAACCATTTTAAGTTTCTTTTTTAGTTCTAGGTAAATGAAAGAAAATAGTTGGTATGAACACTGTGGAGCTGGTTTTGAATTACCTCTTATCATACTGTTAACAATCCCTCTCAAATGCTGAGGCTGTTTTGTACAGTACACTGTGAGATACAAACAAAGTCTTCCCTTCTCCAGTGTGTACCGTTTGGGTTTATTAGTATTCCCTTTGCAGCATGGCTCTGTGTCACCACAGAAGCAGCTGTTTGGTTTGGTGCTTTCTGCTCTTTTCTCAGTGACAAGCACACCCACTGTCATTTCTGCAGCACACAGAGAACTAATCAGGCAGCAGTGATATTCTCCCTCATTGTCATAAAGAGAAAAATATTAAGGATTTGGGGTAGAATTCTCTTAGAAAGATAGAACTTTAAGCCTGTGGATGTCTGACTGCCCTTGCTTTCAGATGCGCTGACTGCTATCACAGATTGCCCCAACATTTCCGTACTCCATTTTCCATACATAGTTTTGAACATACATATTCTTTCTTTGACAATGCCTGCAGACAATGGAGGAACTGTTACCACATATCTAAAATTCATTTTCCAAGATTTTATTTACCCTTTTCCTGTTCGGTGAGTCTTGGGGAAAATTACCAAAACCAAACCCACTTATTCAGTCTTTTTCTAGATTTAACAAAATAAATTGAAAAAAAAATCAAAAGGACAAATTCATATGTGCTTGCTTATAAGAAGGAATTTGTACCTTTCTTTACTGAGTAGTTTTCATGAGGAGTATCACAGCTATTTTTAACAGTACAAAGTACTTTTCTTGCATTCAAGAAAGAGCTAAAGTTACATATTTTCATACAGAAATAAAGCATTTGATACAATTGTCAAAAATAGCCTACAGATTTTCTCTGGAAATGAGAATTTATTTCTTGACTTTTTACCTATGAAGCAGAGAGTATGAGACTGTTAGTCTGATATTTTTATGAGAGTTGACTGCGCTGAGGGAAGAATCTGTGAAGACATGCATTGAAATATGTCTGAATTTGTTTGCTTTTTATATTACAAACATTCAGTGTATCCGAGAGAAGTACAACAGAAAAACATGTCTAGACCATCCAGTTTCTCTCCCAGCTTCCAGCTCATGTTTTCACTTTAGGTTTCAGCTTCAGCTTTTATTATTTCCTTTTAGCCAGCAGACTGTTGCATGGCCCAGAAACCCACAAACTCTTTTCAAGGGCAATAGATTAAAAGATTCTCCTTGTGCAGTGTGTAAAACTGATGATCACCAAAAGAGTGGGACTCAATTTGTAAAAGGGCTATTCAGACAGACCATTTCTAAAGGTATTCTTCAGTTATCAAACATAAGCAAGATACTTTTTTTTTAGGTGATGTATTTTCCAGCTTCTTTTCGCTCCCCTTGATTTAGTGATGTGAACAGGAAAAATAATCTGATTCTTTTTAATAAAATGAAAGAAGCAGCAGTGAAAATTCACACAATCTAGTTTTGCAGACAAGAGAGAGAACCCACCATGAGGATAACAAGCAGATGAACAATCCTGAAACACAGCAAAGATGACTGTTTACCTAAAGCATTATCAGAAAGGAACTGGGTAAATAAAGAAAAATGTCTTTAAAACTTTTTTTTTACTGTGATGGCTGTATCACTGTGCTGAGCCATCCACTGTAATCCTATCCAAACAGTCCCACTTACTTTTATCCACTTGTGTTTCTCATCTTATAATTAAATGGTGAGTGTGCTGGAGTAAGACCTGTCCTGCTTCATGTTTGAACAGTACCTTGCACAAATTACTCCCATGTCTCTGGCTAAGAACAGTAGGTGCTGCAGAAATAAAAATAAAATATGGATTTTGATAAAGAGATAATCATGATTCACCTAGATAAAGAGAGTATAGATGAGCTTGGCTTCAAAAACATGTGAAAAGAATGGAGACAGACACATAAAAAAGGCCAAGGAGGAGAAAGTTAATAAATGCAAAGATATCATGACTGTTTCAGACTGTCTGAAAAAATCAATTCCTGAGGGCCAGGAAAGTACATTTCATGTCCAGTCACTGTAGAAGTTGTATCTATCTGCTAGAGATGATAGACTGGCCTTCTGTGGCTATTCTATTGACCTTACATAAATGACTAAGAGATATTGAAAAAACAGACAGAGGTGTGGTAAGCAGTTAGAAAAGGAAGAGAAGACTGGAAAATTTGGAAGGCCTAGGGAATGTGCAGTTTTGCAAAGTACGGGTAATGCAACTGTTAGAACTGGAAAACAACCAGGATATCTGAGGAAGGAGGGAGAGAAACTGGGGACTCACAGGTCAAACCCTGCTGGATTTCACCCACGTTGGTACAGAAAAGTCAGCTAGAATCTGTGTGGAGACAAAGGAGAATCAGGATAGAGAACCAAAGTTCTTGGTTCTCCCTTGGGTTGGGAGTCTAGGATTAGATCTGGTGGGAGAAAGGAGAAGGTCAGAGGAGTTGTGAGGCCAGGTGCAATGCACAGACGTTGAGTCCTGGAACTGTACGTGTGCTGAGGATACGGAGAATGTGAGGAGACGCACCTCTGCCCATTCTGGTCAAACTCTTTGCAAGCAGGGTTGTAAGGAAGAAAGAGGAGAATCATGGTTACTAGAAAAGCAGTCCATGCACAGATCAGCAAAAATGTATTTGGCTCTTGAATCAAAGTAAATAGTCAATACTGACTTCAGTAAATTTTTTCCCTGACTGGTATTGATTGGCGTCTTTTCTTTGACAGAAAATTATACTGCTAATTTACTTTTGTTTAATTATGAAACCAGATTCTCCTAGCCTCCCCTGGTTAGAGAGATTCTTCATTATGCTGTAGTCTATTTGAGTTATACCAGTAACCAACTGAACCACAGGCCTGTAGCATGTTGCTAAATGAGAGAAAGTCACTGCAACAGCCCCAAAGTAAGCAAAGGGTGATTCTTGCTCTGTACAGAGGGGTATTGGCAAGCACAGGACTAGATAAATTGCAGTCCTTAGTTTCCGATAAATCAGCCAAGACATCTGTATAATAAAATAAACCTGGAGCTTCAAAATCCATCTGATTACAATGCTTCAACTGAATAACAAACAAATCTGACAAATTTTTACATCTACATACATATATCCTTTATAATCTCTAAAGGAAAAGCAAGACAGTAATTTTGCAAAGAAAGTAATTTTTGCTAAATTTCAGGCATGTGGGTACTATTGACTTTGGTGATCCTTGCCATGTATGTGGTACTTGAAGAATCTGAATCTGTAGTCAGATTCTAGAACATGTTAAGCATATTAAAGGAGTAATAGCACTGACCCTATTAGATTTATGGCAGAAGAGCACTCTGATGTCCTAGACTTTAAAATAAACAGTCTGTACAGGAAGCTCTTATTATTCTGCAAACAATGGAGTAATTTCCCAGAGGGAACAGCACTGTGACCTCTGTGTGTGATTGATAACAAGGAGCAAGACATGATATTGCCGATGTCCAGACAAAAGCAGAGTATTAGCTGCGAGAGACTCCAGCACATTTTTATCCAAGCCTTTCAGGCTGTCTCAAAGAGATAAAACAAAAAAAAAAAGTTAAATATCATAAACCAAATTCTTTAGGAGCAGTGATGTTGCAATGTGCTAAAGTAACACAGGGTCTCCAAAATGTTCTCTGGGAATACATATCTCTCTCTGTGTGTTTCTCCGTATAGGGATTTTGAGTCCCTAACTTTAGATATGCTCAACAACACACGACTTAAATACCCTTATATAATTCTGTGATGGAAATTATCTTTAAAAACCTCTGTAATAAATGCAGAGGGGGCTATTTAGTGATTCCTTGATCTAGAGGAGCAAGTTAGAGGATCCCAGTCCTGTCTTAACTTGAGCCACCAGGAACATGATTTGAGTGGATTCAGGCTGCATCTACGTTCTATTTAGGAATGGGTTCCAGCTCACTGTCAATATGACTCGGAATAAGTTTTAGGTTTTGGGTGGGGTCCAGTGTACTGGCACGTCAGAAGAGATTATCCTTCTTATGGCTTGCTGTCACACTGAATGGACTGTGTGAGCTGTGCCTTCTGCACCCGGGTCCACAAACACAACTCACAATGCACTTTCTTGGCCGTAAGCAACCATACAGGGCTGTCACGGTGCAAACAGTGCTGCAGTGCATCTCTTTGGCATGTGCTGTAGCTCGAGTACGGTGCAAGCGTGGCCTACAGCTTACTGAGGGCAGGATGTGTGCTTCACAGAGCCTCTATGATCGCAGTGTGTCAAACAATAATCTGCTAAGAAATAAAAACATTTAATTCAAGTATTTAACTCACTTTGTGTTTTGGAAATACGGTATTTGTTTATCTTACACTATTATTTAAGTCTCCCTTTCTGTAAAGTTATTCTGGAACTGTTTTATCATATTTTATCCCTGACTATAAGTGCAGTGTGCCGATGCTCTTTTCCAAGGACGGGAGAATGTCCTTCTGGTGTAGTTTAACCCACTTTTAATGAATAAAGTCCTCTTATTTTGAAATAGAAGTGACCATGCTTGCAGTTGTTCAAGAATAGCATTTTTTTTTTCTGAATTCACTTTCTAATTGGAGACATCTTTAAAATGTAAACAGATCATTTAGATGTTTCACAGAAGTGTCAGGAAGAAGATACCCATTCTGAGGAGTGATGCCCTAGCTGTTATGCCAACTTCTACCTGTGCTCAGATAAATATCCAGCACAACAACCTCTGGGTAGGGTGCTATCACCTCTCTGGAGCAACCTGACCTTTCTGCCATTGCAGGGAATCGTGTGTGAACACAGATATTCTAGTATCCAAGTATCTCCATTCCACTTAGATGTGCACAAAAAGGAATCAAACCAGCAACATAAAATCGCATAGAAATATCTGAGCAGTATTCTCACCAGGAATACAGGATTGGACTTCAGGAGTTTCACTACATATCGTGCCATAACTACTGGTTCAAATATTCTAAGACCTTCCTTTCCCTGGTGTATGCGATTCTGTGTGCTAAAATATGGGGTAAATTTATACACCTTGGATGTGATTGGTATTAGGAGTGGGTTCCTGGCATACGGCTGTACCTCTGAGCACAGAAGCTCACATGGGCTGCAGGCTGCAGCTGAAGCACAGTTCTGCATTTTCTTCCACCACTGACTTCAGAATCACCTGCTTGGCAAATCACAGGTCAGGCCAACGAAATAATTTGGTGTGCTGTACTGTACTGCTCAGAGACCAGACATGCACAGAATACACCTCTGGGGGAAAGTAAGGCAGGAACTGAGTGTGAGTCTTACACTCAGCGTGTGAGACTTGAGGGTATGAGTCAGGTGGCAGTAGGGACACCATAAACAATGGGCACTGTGGAAATATCAGTATTGGGTCTTTGGATGTTAGCCAGAATTTCCCATTATTGGTGATTTTGAGTGCCTACCATGAATCTGGTTGGTTACTGTGGCAGCAGTTTCCAATGCCTTCTTTTAAGGCATTAAAATTTATATAATTTTCAATTTATTTCTAAATTATTAGCTACTTATGACTGGAAAAAGTGATCAGAGAACTGCCAGGGGAAAAATGTCTCATTGTGTGTCTGTACACCAGCCGATGTATATTAATTCTCTTCCTGTGGTGAAAAGCGAGTTAAAAAACATAAATACTTGATAGAAGTTTTTTGGGTTTAGTGAGTCCAAAAGCAGTTCAAGTCTCTCAGCCGGAAAGAAAAATATTGATATTGGCTCAGCAGCAATTCTTTTTAACAAAAGACTGAAAGATGCTTGAATTCAAGTGCACAATTCAACCACATGTTGATTATACTCAGAGTTGCCCCTCTTATTTTATATAAATGTAGCAGTAATCAAGTAATTAGGTTCATTGCTCTCAATAATTTATGTTTTTACAAAATTTGAGTCTCTAATTTTGGAAAAACCATAAGATTCTTTTAATATTATTGTTAGTTAAACTTGTAATTTGCATTTATTTTCTCGCAAATAGCTTGTGATTTGTAAAAGAAGGATAATGTGCAGCTGTATCAGTACATCTTTATGCTATGCTGTGCAAGGTTTGGACATGTGATGAATGATGGTTATATTCTAAAAAGAAGATTCCCAGATAACTCATTTGCTTAAATCCCCATGATTCAGATTCATGACAAAACTTAAAATAATTTAGCCCACAGAATTTAATGTATAGCACATATGTAGGTCAAATTTAAACTGTTGCTTTCGTATAAAATAAAGATATGGCTATTTCTTTAAATTTAAGACAGCTGAACTGCAAGCTTAATTGGCTGTGAATACTATCACTCTTATGGGAGAAAGTTCTAAGCAACTGCTGTTTCTAGATTCATTTGTTTAGGAGACTTGTATAAAAACCTTTAATAAAAGACAAGCTGGATTTGATTTAAAGTAGAGCAAAAGGCTTAGTTTTGCTGTTAAAGGCTACTCAGCCTTTATATGTTCATATTTGTGGAACATGTCTCCCCTGACATCAGGTTGTGGAATTGCCTTCATAATTCAGGTCTGTGGAGAAGATATAAAAGATGCCACACCAAAATGATACCCCTTTATCAAGAGAACACTATTGATTAAGAAATACAGCCCTCAGTCCCTCATTGCCTCTACCTACCTCTGTTCCTTTATTGTCATGCCAGAGAACAAACAGAAGAGTTTATTTTATTGTTACCACTTTGCAGAGAGTAGTATTAAATCATTTAATGAATACAGTAGGTGTTTCTGGGTTGCCATCAGGATCATTTCACAATGCAAGACTTTTCAGAGCTTGGTGAAATGTACTTCTGGGGCAATATTAGCCTTTCATACTCACAGCTCTCATCTCCCACCAATTTGCCAAACTATGCAGGAATTTATTTTGAGGCTCTAAGACTAGTATTGTTCAACTTTTTTGATAGAGCAGATGGCTGGATTGCTTTCAGCCTTCAGGAAAAGACTGAATGCCTTTTTCCTCTCCCATGAGGTGACTGATTCTGCATGCTGTCATGTGCGGGGCTAGTGCTCCCAGAGATACTAGGCTCCTTCTGCAATGACAGCAGAAACATTGCAAGTGCTTCAGGAACCTCCAGATGTGGAGCAAAGACAAACACAAAGTTCTGCATCCAGGAGGGAACACACTGTGCATCAGTGCAGGTCAGGGACTGACTGGTTTGGGAGCAGCTCTGCAAAAGGGACATGAGCTGCTGGTGGAACAGTGGACCTGGATTCGGCAGCGTGCCCACGCAGTGATAAAAGGCTAACCACATTATGGGCTACACTGGGGACAAGTGCTCATTCCCCTCTGGCCGGGACTTGTGGGTCTGAATCTGGAGCAGTGTGTCCAGTTTTAAGCCTGCAGTATGTGAGATATAAAGCAGAGAGAATCCAGTAAAGAGCCACTAAGATGGTTAAGAGCCTGGAGCACCTGCCCGGGGACCTTGGCCAGTAATGCCCAGTCTGGTACCTGTGAGCAGTTGCAGAGCACAAACAGACAGGACTTACTGTCTGACCCTGGACCCACTGTGACCTCCCTGCTGGGACGAGTGGGTGTAGTGACTGTGATGCTAGAGGGGGAGCGAGCTAGTGTGGGAGATAATCTAATCTCACTGTTTCTTAAATATACCCCTCTGTCCAGATCCACTGCGTTTTGTTGTTTGCTCTGTCTCACTCATTGAACATCTCTGCTATACACCTACCCACATTGCTGATTTGTAGTTTCATCCTCCTGAGGGAACTCAGAGCAGCCTGTGTGCAAACTTCCTCTGGCCTGAGATTTAAGCACAAGGTGTAGCTGTAATACCACCTTCTGTAACTGGCTAAAGAACATTATTTCTTTACTCTTGTACCTAAGGAAAATAATTTATCGAGAACCACTAGTGCTAGAATGGCACAAAAGACAAACCAAACCACCAGCTAAAGCATCCATCACCTTGCAATGATGCCAGCAATTATTTCCACACATCCTCCTGATGGCAACTCCAGCTATTCTCTTTAGCTGTAGTACTCATCTTACTGTACAAATCAATACTGATATCCACCAGATTAAAAGAAGAGGTAGCATCTGCCCTGTCTATAAGCCTTTGAAAAACATGGTGATTTTCCCACAGGCTTTTCTGTAACTGCGTCTGCTTGCTGCCGTACCTGAGAAAGGAGCAAAATGGATTACTTGAAGCAATTTTGGCAAAGGGTGTAGGGTGGCTGCCTGGGCAGCGTCAGTGGCTGCTGCGGACCAGCAGTGCCATCCAGTGGGACACACAGCGAGCCACAGCCACCCTCTGTGGCTGCGGGGAAGCGAAGGGTCCCCACCGCGGCTCCCGCTTGGAGCCTCCGTGACCACCCGCGGTTGCTCCATCCGAAGAAACTGCGAGACACCCAACCAGTTACAGGGACCCTGGCAGCATGCTGCCTCCTGTGTCCTGCCAGCTTGGCAGGTACTCTCACGTACTGCTCTGGAGCTGCCAGTAGGCATTTTTGTTATTCCAAGTTCCAAAGACTTGAAAATTAGCGTCCCCACAGCCACTTTCTTTTTCGGAAAGCTGCTCAGCGGAAACCTCAGTAATTGAGTTTTTTTATAAATCACAAGTTATTTTAACATTTAACTTTAATTTTGTGGCCACTATTTATATAAACATCCTGCCTCAGTGGGCAGAAAAGTTATTTTCTTTCTGGCACCATTAGAACCCTTCGTTACAAGGACAGCAAGGTTTCTGGGATCCAGACCCTGATGGTTTTATTCCTGACAAACACATCACAGTTGCATTTACTGTGATACGTACAAAAACAAATATATTTTTAAAATGTTTTTATATTTAAATGTTTTAAAATATTTTTTATTCACACTAATATTTCATATCCAACTAATTTTGAATTTGTAACAATTTAAGTCTCAAGCTTAATTGACTTACTACGCTTCTAAACTCAGCAGACTGAGCAATTTAAATAGTAGAAACTGGTTTAGGTGAAATCTAAAAGGCAGTGCTAAATGAAATCCGCAGTGCATCTCTGCAACTACTTGGCGTATGAATTCTCAACAGGTTGGTTGCCTCTTCCATAGCATACCTCTGTGCATCTAAGCTGTTCCTTCACACAGCACACAGGCTCATCTTCCTTGCCTCTATTGATCTACCACAGTACTCAGTCATGCAAACTACCCCACCACTAGCTCTGGGACTGCTACGATGCTGGAGCTCTATGACTGCAGGGACTTCTAATTCCCACTGTTTGTTTCCTAGGATGCATCCTTAAAATGCATTATTCTTAATGCTTTAAGTGATCCTATTCTTAAATTAATGTAACTGATGTTCTTTAGGTTAAGAAAAATTATATTCCCTACATTATCTTGACCTTTTAAAGTGACAGTGAATTAATATCAGTTAATTAAACAGATAACATACAATAACATTGTTCATAAATGACTAATGATGACAATGATAATTTGTTACCTGCTACGACAGGATGACTGCAGACATTGTGTGTGCACGTGGGCGTGTGTGCATGCACACAAGGAAGCTTAACACACAAAAATTGTAAATATTGTTCTTTAAAAAATAATTTATTCTTTACAAAGAAAGCAGAACGAGGATCTTGCATTAAAAAAATGTATTTGTAGTAGCTAACATAGCAATAGGTTGCTGCATTCAACCCCATAGCAACAGATCTTTATGGAATTATTATGACTAGCAGTCATACATCCAGTCACAAAGTGGGGAATTCTCCCCTAAATACTCATAAATCTTTCATATCTTCTCTGTTTTAAAGGGCTAAGCACACATACCCTACCAAAAAAAAAACCAACCCCAAAAAAGGATAAAACACAGAATTATCATAGAATCCAGCTTCCCCTGGATTTTCCCTTGAAACTCCTGTAGGTCCTGATTAGAAGACATACAAAAATGTCTAGATAGCCGAGTTAATTGTGCATAAAGATTGAAAGAGAAAAAAAAAAAAAAAGACACTTCCTGTGTCTGTCCTAGTTCATTGAAAAATGAAAAACTTCTCAAATGGAATGCTTCTGACATAGCTATTTTGAGTATCATACACATATATACCAGACTGAGGCCAGTTACAGCTAAATGTGCACCATGTAGTCGTTTGTCTAGGCACAAAGAAAAAATTGTGTGACTACTGCACTTCCATGGAGAGAGAAAGGAGAAAACAAAAAAAACCCAACACCCAGAACAAAAAAAACCTCTATGCATAGGCAAGAAATCCAAGGGTAGTTTCTGAACATTCATCCAGTAATTAAAAAATATTTAAAAGGTGGAAGACTAGGACTATCGCAAATGACATCAATATGGAAAATGTAATTCCAGCTCCAAAATGTTGTTTCCCTTTCTAGAAAAATATTTGCAACTGTGCAAAATTGCAAGCCAGGTACTCTTTACATCTGCAAAAGGCCACAACTACTCGAGTAACCGATAGGTCATATCTATTTGATAAATGTCCTGAAGTACTAACAATCCTATTTAACATTTATTGTGTCCAGTTCAAGCTAATAATTTCACTGCAACAGAAAGCAGATGATGCTGAAGTCTTTTTAACCAGTGGTTGGTTAATAAATAAGATCACAAACAAGAAACAACCAATTCATACATGGTTGGTTGTTTGTTTGTTTCTAATGATTTTGGTCTGGGCAAACAGTTCTCCTGCAGGTGCTATTTCTTGTCTAGGCACTGTTTCTGGAAAAAAAAAACAGAGGAATTTACAGGAACTGCCACTGTCAAGATCTCCACTGAATATACTTAATAAAAGCATGACGTGTGCCATAGGGCTGTGCTGATAAACTAACCTAGTGTTACGTATATTTACAGAAGAGATTAGATTACCATATACAGTTAGAAAAGATTGCACCTTAAAGGCTCCAGATTGAAAGAAAGAAAAAAACCAAAACACCTAGGTTGCCCCCTAAAATCACTTCTTCATCTGCGGCTGGAATCTAGGCAATCCTACTTGTACTTCCAATTCAGGACTGCAGTTGGAAAAATGTTTAATGATTAAAGTACATGCCGTGAAAGACATTGCCTTTTAAATCCCCCTTCTGATAGTGCTCTGTCAGGACGAGATTCTCACTTCATCTGAACTGCAAAACAGCAAAGTCTCTATACAGTAAAACAATGCACAACTCCATTACTGTGCATTTTTACAATTTGCTTCTTCCAGGAGCCACTCAATTCCACTTAGCAATCCAGATAAAGTTGCAGCTACAGTGTCCTGCACCTGTAAAAATAAAAAAAGCTAACGTATTAGAGATAACAGGTAACAGGTTCTAACAGCATTTTAGCATCACCCAATGTCTATCCTTAAAGACAGAAATATTAGTGTCAAATCTAAATTTTTATCACTGGTTTAAAGGTTGCTTAGTCAAAAAAGGTTTCTTAAGAGTAAGGTACAATCAGAAAACACTACTCTTTACAAAAATGAATTTAAGACCCATTAGGAAAGACTTGCATTTTTGGTATCAAAGTGATTTTTCTCTCAATCATTCCATCAGCTATTCTGGAACATTATACTTATGTTACAGATGAGAAACTACTTGAAAATTCTTTTCATAACTCTTAAAGCAAAGTTGTTGCTAGCTTTAGAAATCAATGCATATTAATAATTCTCAGATTTTTGTAATGTATTATAAAGTGACTGTTATAAATGGTATGTTTTTTAAAAAAGCCTGCAAACATTTTCCTTATGAAAACAAGGTATTACCTCAAATCAGGATTTTTGTTTTTCTGATTATTATTCTTCAGCTATACAATGTCACAAAAAATAAATTATATGTGGCTGAGCCATACTGATATACACTGTGCTTGACAAGTACAAAAGAACAGGTTCAGGACCTTATGCGCTAGGCAAAAACCAGACTTGACAAAAACCTCAATACATCACATCAAGTGAGTGGCAATTAAGAGTCTCCTGAAAATGGCACAAAAAATCTACCTTGTGTCCAAAGCCTTGGGTTATGACTCAGGAAATTTAGATTTAAATTAACTGAAGCTTCCTTACTCCCTTCAAGATCAGCATTTCATCCTTCCTTACATTCTGGTTCCATCTGAAGTTTCTTGTGTGCTCCTGGGCAAGCCACTTGGCTACCCTACATTCAGACAAGCTAATGCTTCATCTTAGAGGACCAGGGAAACTAAAAGAGGAGAGCTCACATTCCAGTGTTGAAAGCTGCATGCTTGCTTAGGTAGGCACAGTTCAGGAACTACCATAAGCCTAAATTCAGTTTAAGCCACAGAGAAACAGAAAACAAAAGTTTAAAAGCAAGTACCATCCAGGGCTGACGTAGCAGATTTAGTTGCAACTGATGCGCCATGTAAACACATGGAATTCTTTTCACACCAACACGAGAGACACAAGATAAAACTAGTAGAGGTCTGTTTGGAGGCCCAAGGGCTGGATCAATCATTGCCAAAATACGAGCCAGTTCCTCTTGACGATCATGCTCTAGGAAATAATTTTTAATATATGACTATTAAATATATGCAAATTCCAAGAACAACTTTTTTTTTTTTAAAAAAAACCTTTTCAAATACTTAAGATTTCAGATGTGAGAAAACACAAGGCTGAAAGGGGCATGGCCAATTATCTTGTTCTGCTTATCTCAAGACTGGATCACTTGCATTCATGTCACACTTAAATGTTTTTTAAAGATCTCCGTAAGTTCTACAGGTAGTCTATCCAGTCTTTAACGTCAGAGGGTTTTCAAAGTATCTTACAGAGATCAAAATTGCAACAAGCCATGGAGAAATATTGACACACTGTAGTCATAAGCCTTCCCTGCTGACCATACTTATCTCCTTAGCGTATGGCCTCACATTTTGCTGTACTCTGTTTCCCGAGCTAGATCTTTCTCTCCATTTAAAGTTGATGACAAAAACTACAAAACTAAAGACAAGTACCATAATAAGGGTTTGGATTATCCTTGCTACAAGACTATCCTTATTTGGGCTAATTGCATCTTTTTCTGCAGTTTTCCTGATGAATGCTCTGTTTCCTCGTTATTACACTACCACTGATGCACTTCAGGCTTTTTCTCCAACCCACCCCCAGGGTTTCTTTTGTTTTCTTTAATTGTTTTTTTTCAGTCTAGATAATTTCCCACATCTAGCTTAGAGAGCAGCCACGTTAGTATCAGCCATAATCAAAAGATGGGGCCATAACACCTCACAGGGAAATGAGGGAGAGTCTCTAGGACAGGGGCCCTCTTTAACTGGATAAGTTATGAAGAAACAGCACTAACAAAGCAGATTTTTAAAGAATCAGAACATGGGTTTTGAGGTATTCCATATTCTTTCCAATCTTTTACAACATTCCAATCATTCAAAAAATGTGGATAAAGAGAAACTCCTTACTTTTATGAGCTTCTGCATTAGCAACATAAATGAATCCATCAACTACTTCGCACACCTTTTTAACTTGAGCTATTACACTGTAATGCACAGCTTGTTGATTCCCTACTATGGTGTTGTCTTGGTAGAACATCTTATTCACAGTAACAGCTTGCTCTGCCCTTGCTTTCCTCCTTTCCACACTGAAAGATATTGAAATATTTCAGTAGTCACATTAATTGAGTAGAGAATGTAAAAATAGCACATCTAAGCAGCACAGGAAAGCGACAGGAAAATGGTCTCAGCCAGCACAAGTGTTAATTTCTCCCCGTTGTCCCATTTTTTCTAGTGTACATCTGCAGATGGTTAGCAATCTGCAAGATGCATATGAAAACACACCCCAGGATAAGTTTATATAGTGTTTCAAAAGGGAATCTATCAAGGTATCAAGAGCAATAGAAGCACCTGTTACATATCAGTCATACACATCCGCTATGCATAAGGTTTGGAAAAGAAGGTTTATTACTTCCAGGTGGAAATTTAGCAGTTGGAGAAAGAACAAAAAAAGATATGCATTGAAGCTTCTGTTTATAAGGGATATCCATACATGCAAATGCATGCATAAAAATCACACAACAAACGGCACTAACTTGAGGAAAAGTACGAAATAACTGAGCAACTGTAGAGGTTTTTTTGCAGAGAACAAATCTTACCTGGTGGTTGAATACAATGTCAGAATATTGAATTTTTGATTGTTATTAAACTGAAAACTGACTCCTGATCCAATCCCTACAGGGGAAAAAAAATAACATGCGAGATTACAACTACTTGGTGACAGAATACAATTAAACTATGGGTGGAAAATTCCAGTGGTGCTACAAAATGGATATTTCTAAGCCTAGGTGTTGCTGTTAGGGATAGTATATTTACTATTTTATGAGAAAATTTTATACATGCTGTAATTGATCAGACTATTAATTTAATTAAAATAAATTAACTAGTATTAAAAGAAAACAAGGAGGCATTTCCATGGTTTTGATACTTAGATTTGAACCCAGAAACCTAAGTCAGAGACTTGTGTCTATTAGCCAAAACTGGCATACCAAAAGGCTCTAGTCTGCTTGTAACAACCTGCATTGAAAAGGATGTAAGAGAGAAAAAAGATAACAGCAGTAAGAATTTGTATTTTCAGATTTTCTATAAATACAATGTAATTACTCCAATTCCGCCATGCTTAAATAAACATTAGTTAAAAAGTAATATTTTTTTTGTCTCTCTTTTGTCTTTTTGGACTGAAGCTAAATTACAGATGTTCAAAACTATGTTTTTCAACGTTGCAAAAAATCCTTCACCTGCTCCTGCAACTTTTAAATGAAGTTTACACCATTTGATGCCACAAGACTGAATCACATAAAGGATCAGTCTTTGACTTCCTGTATAAAACTACAAGTGTGTTTTTTAGCCAGTTACAGAAGCAGTATCTAAAGAGAGTTCTGTCTCCATTTATCCATTAAAACAGCATGTGTGACATGGAATTTAGGATTAAAACAGAAGTACAAGGAGAAAAATGATCCCTCTGCCATTATGTAAATTTAGTCATAAATTCACTGCAGCTATAATTTAATCCCAAATGTTCACTACATTTATCCTTCTGAATACAAAAAAAAAAAAAGATAAAAGTTTGGGTTTTTTTTATCATTATACTATTGCGTTTCAAGGTGAGTAAAAAGTATCCCTTTTCTCCATTTCTCCCGCAATCTATTTTTGTGTGGTATCTCACAAAACAAAAGAAAAACAAAACCCAAAACTAGCAATACCGTGAATTTGTCTTTGAGGTAGGCCAGCTACTAGCAGAATTTCTGGGCATGTCATCATCTTTTGCACTAAAGAGTCATCCAGCTCTTCCAAACCCGGGCCAAACATAGCAAAGCGAGGTTCTGCCTGAGTCACCAGTGACTGCAAAAACAAAGTCACAGCCCCATACCGAGGACGGCTTGATTTCAAACTTCTTCTACCCCGAGGACAGCTTTTTTTATATCTGAGTAAAACAGACACAACTGGAAATTAAACACAGAATACAAAAGATGTATTAAGCAAACAACAGAAACTGATGTAGGTCTCACACTTCTCAGGCTTTGCTACCAGTACAACTCAAGCACAGGTCAAAAATAATAAAGATCCAAACTGATGGTTTCAAGCCCCAGTACAAAGCAGGTAAAGGCATCAGTCCTTTCAAACTCCAAATACTGACTTTTTGGACCTTAGTACCCTTCTCCCTATGGATCTTTTAGTTTACTTTAAAAAACAAAATTAAATTAAATTACAAATTCCCCTACCCTAGCTGAACACATAATATTGGTAAAATAACATCAAAGCTGATGAGTCACATACAATACAAAAAGCGTGAGACTTCAGAGTGCATTTCAAACCCTAATTAGACCACTTGTGTTTATTAACTATGAAACAGGTAACTCCACCTGAAAAGGACCATTTCCCCTGTAGGCACAGAGAATGTATGTTGTGAAAGGAGACAGGTGTTGCCTGCAAGCTTATGTGCTCATTTGATGCAGAAGCTAGAAGGCATGAAAACTTTGGTCATGAAGGGAAAGATGTAACAGTCATAGAAGTGACAGACATCCTGGAGAAGCAGCTTCAGTCTTTGCTTCTGTGCTGCTGGACAAATCATTCCAAGGAAACATTAAATGGGTGCTCCTGTACACTCAGGGCTGCTTCAGCTGAGATGACCAAAATCATTAAGTGCTCACAGACACAATGGAAATCAGTGACAGGAGGTTTCAAATAGGTGATGCTCTGAAGCATTCAGACCTAGAGAGATTTAAATTCAGTGTTGAAAACCAGTAGATACTTTGCACTTCAAATTCTGGGTGTGTCTTTCCCATCTGTAAAACGGGGATGAAGGGCGCAGAGATTGCAGACATCAGTGTACTTAATCATGAAGCAACAGTTTCACAAAATCATCTTTGGAAAATTTAACTGAAAATTAAAAAAAAATTAAATTACTGCAAACTAATTAATCAAATTGAATGAAGTTTTTAAAAAACATACCCACTGAATAATCTGCTTGGCCTAAGAGGAGTTCTCAGTCACCCAAACACATGATGAGTGTTGCTATGCTTTTCAACTATACTCGCTGAAACCAGCATCTTTGTCCTTTGACATCAGAGCCTTTGACCATCACAGCTAAAGAAATACTACTTGCTAGTCTATGCACATTAAAAAAAAAAAAAAGGGGCGGGGGGGTGTGTCTTTTTCCCTAGGTCTTCCAGGGAAGATGAAAAAAACAAATATTCATTGCATTTGCTGTAGTTTGAAGACTTCTTAGCACTTTTATTTAAAAAAGAAATAATTTGTCATTGTACTGAGAGCGAAAACCCCATTTTTTATCATGATCAACAGTACACACAGCTGCTGAGATGACTGTAGTTCTGTGGCATATCAAACATGCAGTTTACAAAAAGCTTTATTTTTTTTTGTAACATTAGCTTTGACTTTTTTACATTTTACATTCTTGTTGAATTCCAAACAGGAAGAGCTGACCAAACTGTCAAAAACCAGGAAATTGTATTTCCAAAATAAACAACGGATTTGAGACACATGAAAATTTAAGCAGCACCTTACAGCACAGCTTTACTGCTGTAAATAGGAAACACGCCTGTGGGCTGAATATTACTGCTGTAGAGAGCCTGTAAGTCAAGTAAGAGAATATGAAGATACTCACACTGCCATGTAATCGTACAGCACATTATCGCTGACCTCTGAAAAGGCTTTATTAAATATCTCTGCATCTGGGACTGATTTCCAATCAACAGACGTCCAAAAGGGGAGATCCCTCAGGAGAAAATACCTCCACAACAATGGGTCTTGCACAGCCGCCCTCCAATATGAACTCGTGCTTCCCAAATGGCACAAATCTTGGGGCGAGAGGAAGGACATGATGTTCAGCTGCACGTCGATCTGAAAACCGTCGAGAGCAGCGGTTTAACAACCCCACATATCGAGCAGCGAAGATGCCAGAGGCGGGATACCGAGCTTCCCAACCCTTCCCCGACCGAGCCCTACTCACCGGCAGCCCCTGCAAAGCATCCACCTCCCCCGCGTCCAGCGCTCCCGGAGGACGCGCAGACGACTCAGCACGGCGGTTTCCAAACCTCCCCTCTCCTCCGCTCCGCCGGCCGCCATCGTTCCGAGCTTCCGCTGCCGCCCCCACCACCTCCCCTCAGCCGTAGCGCGCCGGCGCTGGTAGGCAGGAAGGAAAGAGGGACAGGCAGCCTATTCTTGAGTCCGCCTTTATGACGCTGTCGGCTTTTTTTGTTTGGGTTTTTTTTTGGTTTTTTTTTTTCGTGGAAGTACTTCAGTAGACTTTGGACCTCTATTCCAGCAGTTCTTTAAATGCACGTTTTTAATGCAATACCAGTATACATTTTGAAAAGAAGAACGGTCAGACACTGAAGCAGAGACCACATCCCTAAGCGTCCTCTTCAGACATAGAAGTTTCTTCCAGCACAGCCAAAGCAGCGTATTTCAGTGGTGCGATGTCACAAAGTTGCACAGCATTTGTTTTGCAGCTGTTGTGTTCCACCCTTGGCCTTTTAAAGGTCCCTCACATACAGCCACATACTTTTTTAGCATGTTTTTGCCTGTTTCTCGGAAATCCAGTGACACGCTCTGTGATCTGCAGCCCAGGTCACTGTTAGAGACAGGATCTATCCTCTCAAGGCTTTCCTGCTTCCCTTCTCTGCAGTGTTGCAGGCCCCAGTAGCACATTTCTCCACTGTACATCATCGCCAGTAAGTGAGTATCACTAAATACACCTGAAAAAATAATTCAGATCAAATACTTTACTGTTCTGTTATACGCAAGTGCACAGCGAGTAGAGGGGGGTAGATTTAGGTTGGATATTATGAAAACATTCTTCACAATGAGAGTTGTAGAACACTGGAACAGGTTGCCCAGGGAGGTGGTGGATGCCCCATCCCTGGAAACATTCAAGGCCAGGTTGATGAGGGTCTGAGCGACCTGATCTAGTCAGGGATGTCCCTATTCCTTGCAGGGGGGTTGGACTAGATGACCTTTGAAGGTCCCTTCCAACTCTAACCATTCTATGATTCTATGATTTTCTCAGTAACACTGGAAAAAAATTCCAAAAAGGCAATATAAGCCTATTAAAAAGGTATACCAAACCCCCAAATTTTAACCATGAGATGACTGACACTGCCAAGAACAGAACCCGGATCAAGTTCTTGCTCTTACTCTAACCATTTTGTCCCTCCATAATGCTAAAATATTTTAAGATTGCCATATAAATACTATCCTGATAATTGTGTTTGCCTATTTATCTTAGAGAATTTCAGTATTTCTTTACAATCCATTAAGCGCAGGCATAATTGTGCATATTTATTTTAGAATACGTCTGTGCCTCCCACAACGTAAGCCTAAAAGAATATGCTATTTGAGCATGTAACTCAGGCTAACCAGCAGCAGCTTTGGTATCTGAACAGAAAGCCACATATGTGTCCATGGTCACTGAAAAAAAAAAAAAAAAAAAAAAAA
>JAAGAY010144150.1:25283-41667 GCA_011801015.1 Ardeotis arabs
TTTTTTTTTTTTTTTACCTTCACTGAGTAATCTAGCTGTGTCTTTATCTTGAAGTGAGACATCTTCTTCATTCAGCTGAAGAGGGCATCTAAAGCTAAGCATCTTCATCAAGTAATGAACTCCATCATTAAGACACTGAGTGCAGTTAAAAATAAGGAAAAAAAACCCCCAACATTTTAGATAAGTTCTGATTAAATTAACGACAGCCAGAAATACTTCTTGCTATGAATTTCCCAAAACCCTACTTAAAAGAAAAAAAAAAAAGCTGTATTTTTAAAAGAGAGGAGTCAAACTTTAAAACTGTATTCACATGCTCATAGAACTTTAAAAAATCTCCTTTACCTTTTTAAATGTGGCAATGTTTTCTTGCAGCCATTCACTCCTTTCTTTTGCTGTATGACAATACATATAAAGCAGGGCTCCTTTTCTCCAGTAAAGACATTCTAACAACTCTGCACCAAGGATATTGATGGGCTGAAATAAAATACAATAAACTGGGCTAACCCAAAGCAAACCATCTGAATTACTCATGTACACACTCAAACACCGTGATATTAAGTCTCTAACTTTAGAGGCTGTACATAACAGCAACGGTCACAGACACAAGCCTAATACTTTGGATTTAAACTGCCAAAAGCACATGGAATCATGAAATGTTATCAGGAAAAATTCTGAGCATGCAACAAGTTATTTGAAAAAATATTTTCAGGAAGCACTATTTAAATAGAAATAAGACTTGCAGATTTTTCAAAATATCTTAAATTCTGCCCATCAAAAATACAAATACTACGATCCTGTTTCAGACTTTTTATTTTTAAATAATTAATTATCTGGCTGAATAACATTAGTACTCACTTCTTCATTTATGTTGCATTCTCTCACTAGGTCTTCTGGTTCTGAAAGAATACAAATAAGTTCTTTAACTTTTTGCAAGGAAGATTCTTCTGGAAAATCTTCATCCACAAGCTGGTTTTCCTCAAAATACGTAATGTCTAAGGTAGCCTATGAAAACAGGACAATACACAGTGTAAAAATACTACCAGCAAAATAATCAAACGGTGGTGTGCAGTAACATATAAACTTGTTACAGTTTACAAAATGTTACAATTCTAAGGTAATTTTTAACATGTAGATTACAAAAGCTACAAGTTGAAAGTGTTGAAAGTCTTGTAAGATTGTTGACAGTGCACATAAACCCAAAACTCTATCTGTCCTTATTTTTGACTCTGAGTTTCTAATCCAGACAAAAGCAGCCCTGCACTTCACAGATGTTCACCACACACACCAAGCAGCAGAGATTCCTGTTATACTCTCTTTCTTACACCCAAAGCTCACCGATACCCTACGCAGAAGATTTTTTTGAAAGGGAGTTCTTAGTGCTTTAAGTATACTACCTGTGTATAGAGCTGCAAAAACATGGAAGGATGTTCTTTCCCTTCATTACAGAGGTCCTTCAATTTGTCCAGAGTAGCAGAGCCCTTTGCTAAGAAGGCATCTGAAGGAAAAATACAACGCTTTCTTAGCACTGGAAAGCACTCAGCCTTGCGTACTCCTCCTTTTCACTTCATAGGGTTTTACCCGTCCTTGCAGTATCTACAACAGCAGCTGAGTAAAACAGCATTAAGCAGGCCCTGTTAGACTGCACCTTTCACGGCTAAATTAAGGACATCTATGGTTACAGTCTGGTGTTTCAAAACCAATGCCACACACTCCATTCGCAAACAAGTTATGTACCAAAACCACAGCTTGCTCAAGCGCTGGTACACTGCAGGCCTCGCCCGCCTTGCTCCACAGCGGAGCCTCCAGACGGAGGCCTGGGCCGGCACCGGCCGCGCCGCTGCTGGGCGGGAGGGGGACACGCACACACACTCTCTTTTCGGAGGGGGGGTGAAGCCTAACCCACAGCGGCTGCCCCGGAGCCGGGGGGGGGCCGCTCCCCCGCGCTGCGGGATGGGGCGGGGCGGAGCGGGCCAGCGGGAAGGGCCCAGCCCCGTCCCGTCCCGTCCCCTCCCTCCTGCGGCTTCTCACCGTCGCCACCCGCTCCCCCGGGCGCCGCCAGCCGCCGGCGCAGCGCCGCCAGCCGCGGCTCCAGCGCAGGCAGCGCACCCCCCGCCTCAACAGCCCCGGCAGCCGCCGCCGCCGCCGCCGCCGCCATCCCCGCTGCCGCCCGCCGCCGCGCCCCGCTCCGCGGCAAGCGGCGGCTGCGAGGCCGGGCCGGCCCGCGGCGCCGGGCGCTGGGGCGGGGAGAGCCGCGCAGGCGCAGTAGCGGCGGGGCCGCCGGCGGTGAGGGGCCGGGGCTGCGCTGGGGTGCGCGGCGCGTGCCCGAACGGGACGGGACGGGGCGGGGCGGGCGGTGGGGCTGCGTGGGGCTGGCGCCGGTGGGCGCCGGTGGGCGCCCCTCTCCTGCCGGCTGCGGCTGCCACCACCGCAGCCCTCGTGGAGCTTAACTGGCCCCGTCTGCCGTGCGGGCCAGGGCGGCGGGAGAACCAGGGCCTCTCGGGCCTCCCCAGTGCTGCTTCAGGCCGAGGGGCCTGGCACCGGAGCGGCAGCCGGGCCTGCTGGGCAGCCGTTGGGGCAAGGAAGGTTTCTTTATTCCAGGTTTCTTTCTAGAGATCAAACCAGCACACAATCTGAAGGCCGAAGGATGCCCTCATGGCAGCCTACAGCTTCCTCACGGGGGCAGCATAGGGGAGGTGGTGATCTCCCCTCTCCAGTGGCCAGCGACAGGACGCGAGGAAACGGCACGAAGCTGTGTCAGGGGAAGTTCAGACTGGACGTTAGGAGAAGGCTCTTCACTGAGAGGACAGTCGGTCACTGGAATAGCCTCCCCAGATCACGGCGCCAAGCCTGTCAGAGTTCAAGGAACATCTGGACAAGGCTCTTAGTCACATGGTTTAGTCCCCCAAGAACTGGGACTTCAGTTCTACTTTTATGTGGAGTTTAAAGCTCTTTTTTTAACAGACAAGTGTGTGTCATGGTCCCCAGGGAGGGTCCTTGGTGTGTCCCTGTGTTGACCCCATCAGATGGTGCTCTCCAGCCTGGCTGCAAAATGGGCCTCAGCCATAACCGAACTGAAACAAATGCTGAAAGTAGCAAGGTCTTTTTAAGACCAAAACAATTTTTAAAATCAACAAATATACCTTTATTAGTGGTTTTTAATTTACATTTTTATTGGATTACTTAACACATGGAGGTACAACTGTAAAAGTACAGTTAAATCATCTTTACACCACATACCTTCCGATAGAAGAATTAACCTTTTGCTCCAATTTCAAATAACAAAATCTGTCTAGTACCCAACAGTAAATCATCACATATTTTATCTTGTATAGTTACAAAAATGTTGTATTTTACTATATTACTTCTCCGGCTTTCTCCACCTCTTTACCTGCCTGGTCTCATTAGAGTAATGTGTCGTGAGCTCACACAACATTATGATTTTTAGCTTGAATACTTTAAAAGAATTAATTCAAGCCATTTTTTCCTCTTCAGGTCATACAGTGTTCATTCTCTTAGTGCCTCTGTCCCGCTGAAGTACTTAAAACCATAAGAAAGTGCAACTTACTGGAGTACTTTAGGTAGTGGAAAGCTGTCTATGTAGAGAGACCGGTCTTTTTGCTGCTGCCTGTGTTATGTCTTATGAAAGAGTTGCCAAACAGATCAAGCACAACAAAAAAGTAAATCTTAAAAGGCAAAACTGTGTTTGCTTCCAGAAATTGTTTGTTTCCTAAAAGAAACCTCCTAATGTTTTGGTTGATTATGTATCTTCATTTATTCCTGCACAGTCCATAGCTAGATACAATTTTTCATCTAAGGAACAGCTGTGTTAACAATACCACAAGTATTATGTTAGTTAACAATATGATACGTGAAATTAGAGGAGGTGGTGCTTCATATTTTAAGTGAAATACACCGCAGTTTGCTCACTGTTCTTTTCAGGGCTGGGAAACCTTAAAATTCAAATTCTCAGAGCTTCATACAAAGACAAAGTTTCATCCAATATTTTTCTGAAATTTTTCGATGTTTAAGAAGAAACACTCTTTCTGAGTGACACTTAAAGTAAATGATGTTGAAGCAAAAACACCCCACATTTAAGGCCATAGAGTTGCTTTAGGGAATAATTACAATATGGTAAAATGATCTGAGATGAAGGGATTCGTGTGGGATTTGTGACCTTTCAGTGCCTAGGACTTCCTGTTTTTAAGGCTACTGTGATTAATAAGGGAAGGCAGAAGGTGTTGGGCTGTTTAGAGACAGGGTCTGTTCTTAAATTGGTGGAAGCACAACAGGAAAAGTGTTGTGGTGCATAAATAGTTGTGGTTGATGGAAGAGAGAAAGCTGTGATTATTTTGTCCTTCAGAGCCAAGAATACTGCGTTGCTGCAACTGTTCTCCGGTTGTTTTGGGTTTATATATAAATTTATCTCTGTGTGCGTGTGCATGTCTGTGTATACAGTGTGAATGTAAAGCAGATTATGTAGATTGCTACAGCAGCAGATTCTGCTGCTTCTTTTTTTTCTGAACCACATACCCTTGCTGTCCTCCTGAGATCTGTGTGTAAGTGTGTGTGCTGCTAGAGAGCGGACTGGTTGTAACTATACACTTTAGAATTATTTTTGTCCTGTGATATTCCATCAGCAGTTACTAACTGTGAAACTGGGCTAGCCTGACATGTCTGAATACCTGAGAACTTCGAATGTACTAGAACAACTAATGTCTTGGATATATGTCTCACCACCCAAGCTGTGGAAAGCACAAGCAGGGACTGCGAGGAGGAAGAACTGCCCACCATACTCGAAGAGCAGGTTCGGGAACATCTGAGGAACTTGAAGGTGCACAAGTCCATGGGACCTGATGAGATCCATCCGTGTGTCCTGGGGGAACTGGCAGATGAAGTTGCCAAGCCAATGTCCATCATATTTGAGAAGTTGTGGCAGTCTGGTGAGGTCTCTGATGACTGGAAGAGAGGGAACATAACCCCTATTTTTAAAAATGGGAACAAGGAGGACCCAGGCAACTACAGGCCGGTCAGCCTCACCTCTGTATCTGGCAAGGTGATGGAGCAGATTCTCCTGGAAACCTTGCTAAGGCACATGGAGAGCAAGGAGCTGGCTGGTGACAGCCAACATGGCTTCACCAAGGGCAGATCATGCCTGACCAATTCTATGGTCTTCTATGATGGGGTGACAGCATCGGTGGACAAGGGATGAGCAACGGATATCATCTACCTGGACTTGTGCAAAGCTTTTGATACTGTCCCACATGACATCCTTCTCTCTAAACTAGAGAGGCATGGGTTTGATAGATGGACCACTTGGTGGATAAGAAGTTGGCTGGATGGCTGAACTCAGAGAGTGGTGGTCAACGGCTCGATGTCCAAGTGGAGACCGGTCACAAGTGGCATCCCTCAGGGGTCCGTGTTGGGCCTGGCCCTGTCGGCGACATGGACAGTGGGATAGAGTGCACCCTCAGCAAGTTCGCCGATGACACCAAGCTGTGTGGTGCCGTCAACACGCTAGAAGGGAGGGATGCCATCCAGAGGGACCCTGACAGGCTGGAGAGGTAGGCCCATTCCAACCTCAGGAAGTTCAACCAGACCAAGTGCAAGGTCATGGCAATCCCGGGCACAAATACAGGCTGGGCGGAGAATGGATTGAGAGTAGCTCTGAGGAGAAGGACTTGGGAGTAATGGTGGACGAGAAGCTCAACATGAGCTGGCAATGCGCCCTTGCAGCCCAGGCAGCCAACCGCATCCTGGGCTGCATCATGAGAAGCATGGCCAGCAGGTCGAGGGAGGTGATTCTGCCCCTCTACTCTGCCCTGCTGAGACCCCACCTGGAGTACTGTGTCCAGTTCTGGAGCCCCCAACATAAGAAGGACATGGACCAGTTGGAGAGGATCCAGAGGAGGGCCACGAAGATGATAAGAGGGCTGGAGCATCTTTCCTATGAGGACAGGCTGAGAGAGTTGGGGCTGTTCAGCCTGGAGAAGAGGAGGCTCCGGGGAGACCTGATAGCGGTCTTCCAGTACCTCAAGGGGGCCTACAAGAAAGATGGGGAGAGGCTGTTCAGTAGGGCCTGTTGTGATAGGACGAGGGGTAATGGTTTTAAAATAGAGGGGGGTAGATTTAGATTGGATATTAGGAAAAAATTTTTTACAATGTGAGTTGTAGATCACTGGCACAGGTTGCCCAGAGAAGTGGTGGAAGCCCCATCCCTGGAAACGTTCAGGCCCAGGTTGAATGAGGCTCTGAGCAACCTGATCTAGTGGGGGATGTCCCTGCTCCTTGCAGGGGGGTTGGACTAGATGACCTTTGAAGGTCCCTTCCAACTCTAACCATTCTATGATTCTATGATTCTATGTAATCTACCTTGCTTTAGAAGTTCTGTGACCTCTTTTTTTTCTGAAGTTAAAGAAACAATGCTTAGACACAAGTCTGTTGTTCCTCTGTATGTTTAGTATTATCCAAACTCAGAAAATGTTGTTAGCTTTAATTAAAAATACAGAATTGTCTAGAGAAGCAGCTTTGCATAGCAATAATTCATATATTTTTATTATTAGCAACCTCAAGAACTTTGAAGTTATGCAGGTTGTGCAAATTTTCTTGAACTATGGCACCTAAGTGGGGTGATAATGAAATCATAGTAATTCTTGGAGAAAATAACCAAGAGAGGAATTTTGTTGGGTTTGAGTGAACTATGTATGTTTATGGAATCACAGAATATCTCCAGTTGTAAGGAACCCATGAGGATCATTGAGTCTAGCTCCCTGCCCCTTGCAGGACCATCTAATACTAAACCATATGACTAAGAGTCTTGTCCTTATGTTCCTTGAACTCTGACAAGCTTGGTACAGTGATGTGGGGAGCCTGTTCCAGTGACCAACCATCCTCTCAGTGAAGAACTTTTTCCTAATGTCCAGTCTGAACCTTCCCTGATGCTGCTTCATTCCATTTCTTTGTGTCCTGTCCCTGGTCACCAGAGAGAGGGGATCAGCACCTCCCTCTCCACTGCCTCTCGTGAGGAAGCTGTAGGCTGCCATGAGGGCACTCCTCAGCCTTCAGATTGTGTGCTGGTTTGATCTCTAGAAAGAAAACTGGAATAAAGAGATTTTCCTTTCCCCAAATTAGTCCTCTGACCAGAGATTACTAAGCCTAAGCTGATGAAGATAGCACTGGGTTACTTACTGCTTGCTTTGGTTATGAAGGAAAAAAAGAAAGGAAAAAAGAGGGGAGTGTGGAGGTGGAAGTACTTAGTAATGGAAAAACTGAATGGAAAGACAAAGATGGAAAAACTAGATTAGACCTGATCAAACAAGACTCAAAAGATGTTAGATATTATCCCTTATCTAGCAGATTCCTAGGAGTTTTAAAGTCTGTGGTCAAAATTTGTCTTAAAAATGAACAGGGAATATCCAATATAATCAATATTAATTATGTCTTTTAAATTTATATTAATTGATGAGAGAGACCCCACCTGGGGGCAGGTGGTAAGGGAGTGTTTGGCTCTGGAGCCCCCAATATAAGCAGGACATGGTCCTGTTGCATCAAGTCCAGAGGAGGGCCACGAAGGTGATCAGAGGGCTGGAGCACTACTACTGTCAGGACAGGCTGAGACAGTTGGGGCTGTTCAGCCTGGAGAAGAGAAGGCTCTGGGGAGACCTTATAGTGGTCTTTCAGTACCTAAAAGGGGCTTATAAGAAGATGGAGAGGAACTTTTGACAATGGCTTGTAGTGATAGGACAAGCAGTAGTGTTTTTAAATTGAAAGAGGGTAGATTTAGGTTAGATATAAGGAAGACATTTTTCACTGCTGAGAGTGGTGAAGCACAGGAACCGGTTTCCCAGAGAAGATGTGGAGCAACAGAGAAGTCAGAGTATTTGGTATTCACACTGTTGATGCCAAATGTGAAACCAGTGCATAAGGGTGATCTGTAATGGAATTTTACCTTTGTGTCAATACATGTGAAATATATTTATTCTAGAGAGGCCTGTGAGTGCCAACTATTAGTAGACATTGTAGGTGTGTCATATTTTTTTTTTCCTAACCTTGCATGACCATTCTTTCTTCTGCCTGCTTTCTACTCTCTGTATAGTTCAGGTAGTGCCCTGACAAAATATAAACTGGCTGCTTTCTTACAATGTGGTCGTGTGCAACCAGGACAACGTGGTACGTGACTTGAATTTAAATAGGTACTGAACGTAGAAGATTATTTAGCAGTTTGGTTTTTGGTTATTGTTTTTTGTTGACATTGGAACTGCTCTTCTAAAGGGACCTCCCCAGAAGAAGGGAGCATTAGAGACTGACAAATAGGAACTGTTTCTTGCTGCTTGAGGGAGAGCTGAAGTAGCTGCTTTTTTAAAAAGCTACTGTACAATCTTCTATAATGGAATGAAACAGTTTACTTGCAACAGGCAAGGAAACCTGTGTTGCTCTATTCTATGGTTAATGATCAAAGAACAGTGTGTACTGTGGATGGCTGCATCAGAAGAATGCTTGTGCCTGCCAGATCTCATTATAGGCTCCTATATGTGTCGGTCTGGGAGAACTTGCTTACAGCAATCTTCACCCCAGTCTCCAGCTATTACTGTGTATGTAATTTGGGGTATTACTTCACAGTTGACTTCTACCTAACACAGAAGTAATGCCATTTGGTCAAACAAGTGAGCAGACTCATGTCCCTAACTGCACGTTCTCATCTTTAATTGCATTAATCCTAGAGTCATGTGACAGTTTTGGGTGTAAGGTCAGGTTGCTTATCTGACTGAATGCTGCCCGTTTTTTCCACAGACCTAATCTGCAGTTGGATCACCAAGGTGATCTGGGTAGCTATAAGCTGAGACTGTAAATTCCTTCTGAAACTGTAATGTGTAACTTACCCTCAGCACCTTCATCTGGCTTTCAGTAAAGCTTTGTGCCACCATAAGAGGTTTTATACTGTTAATTCGCTTGGATCATAGCAAAAGTAAATCTACTAATTGCAGTATTGTATTAATCTATGCAGCACTTAGCATTAAAGCTTTTCTGCTGCTTCTGGGGTTCTCTTGAGGGAAAAAACCAAACCAAACCAAACCAAACATTCCTGAAAGGATCATGGTTGCATAAGAAGCAATGTGTACTTGATAATATTTTATATGAGACAGAGGTGTCATGTGTTAGTTTGGCAAGCATTTGTTTTGGAAAAGTACTAATTTAAACAGCTCTCTGCTCTCTTGCCCTTTCTTCCCACTCTTTTGGATGCTGCCTTGTAAGTTGTGCTCATGTAACTGTTGTCTTTCTGATGAGCATGACTAGGAAGCTCATCTGTGTTAAAAGCCTCCCTGTCCCTTTTCCTGTACTACAGTTGAATGTTCAACCCTGCAAATGCAGGTACTGTCCTTGCTAGGGCAAGGAGTCTGTCTTTCTTGTACATTAAGCAGGGAGTAGGAATATGAAATGTCTGCAGTGTTCTGGCTGGCTTGCTGGAAATCTGCTACCTGGGGGTGTGACTGGGTTCAAGAGGGTACCGTCTTGAACCTATGTTCAACCAAATATCCTATTTTTCAAAGGCATAAAAAATAAATATAAGCATATTTATACTGATTTTGAAGACCTATTCTTGTCACAAGTAGCTCCTCTGTTACAGTGTACAACTGCTGGAGTGGCAAGCCATGATAATGGTAATTAAGGTTTTACCCTGTGAGGTAAATTGAAAATCCAAGATTGTTGACAAATTTTCTGATTCCTGGTGTGGATAACTTGCAAGCTGAGTTAAATTGTTGCAGTGCCTGCTTGAATTTATTAGCAATTTAAATGCATTACAACCAAAAGCATCATATTTATCACTTGGATGAATAATCTAGAATCACATTCTAAAGGTGATTTAAGATTATATGGGAGTCAGAGACCCTTTTTGCCATTCCCATAGTAATTAGTTTCAACCAGTATTTCTGGTTACCATTGGCACTTAAAGATGTCTATCCCAAACTTGCTACAGAAGTAGCACCTCATTGGGGCCTGCTGTCAAGCGAGGACAGGCATTGGTGCTGGAGGAAGGTAAGCATGAAACTTCTGGAAGCCCTTTCTCTTTGAGGATTCAGCAGGATGCCACAGGGTGTCACCCGTGCGCTCGGTGTAGTCCAGCTTTTAACGGGGATGTTTCGCGCTAGTGAGGTCAATCTTAAACGATTGTGTTTCCTGAAACGCTGCAAAACCCCAAAAGCAGAATATGGAAGTCTTCAGTGGACTGTTAGGGTATGGCTTCAAGCTAGATCCTAAATCAAACCATCCGGATCTTCGACAAGAGATTTGGAGCTGGTGATGTTGAGAGGAAGAGGCCCAAGAGCTTTGTAACAATGAGCTGTGTGCTTTTAAGTGCAGGGAACCTGCTGCTTAGGCTTAGCAGGCTTCCGGGCTCCTTTTGAGTGTGAACTAGGTTTAAAATTGGACAGATACACTTTTCCAAAACTGGGGGAGAGGTGAAGGAAAACCCGATATCCTAAGGCTAACTGATTCTAAGAGGCCTTTTAAAAAGATGGACGAGTGAATGGTATCACTCATTTTAAAATCACCTTACAAAAAATTTAACAACAAAAGCTTCAGATTTTGCCATGTATCCCGTGTACTAATTCTTCTGTTCATTTGGTTGTGACTGAGAAATTAAATGTCACAGGAAATGACGGTCTGCATTTCCTATCAGATGTGTAACTTTTGGACCATTGAGAATATTAACTAAGCCATTGGTGAGGTGCCCACTGCAGGAGGAAGCCGTTCTGAACTCCAGACAGCTCTTCCTCCAGCAGCTGGATAGACTAGAAGAACTGAGCAAAACAATTCAAATGAGAATGAGTTGTCGCTTGATTTTGTCAGTGTATACAGGGAACTGGCTCCCTAGTCAGTGGATGATAAAATAAGTACAAGAGCTTGTACTGCATGTGTGGATTTGCATGCTGGACTCCTGTAGCCAAGAAATTGTGCTTGCCAATTGAGCTTCACACCCATGAAATGGATGGCAAAGTCCGAGTTTCAAAGAGGAAATGAGAGTTACAGGCGAAGCTTGCAGACCAGGCAGGTGTTGGTTTTCTTCCTTTCCAACTCTGCCGGCTGTCCTGTAGTCACTGTACAGCACTAGCCGCAGTGAGGTATGGGATGGGGGGGTGATCTGCTTCCGTGTACGACATCTGCCAACACAGTTCTGCATTGTCATCTTAAGGTTCTCTATTTGCTTCTTTAACTTGTGTATCAAATAAAAGGAAAAAGATTTCTCCACTAGTAGTTTTACAAAGTCCTCCTAGCTTCTGAGTTTTAAAGTACAGTCTATTGCTGATGAGGTCTGTTTGAAAGTACCCTGTGCAGCTTTTTAATGTAACATTGCATTGCAGAATCTGGAAAAGCCTGTTACAGTAGTGCTACCAAACATGAACTGACATGCTCAGGATTCCTCTTTATTGCTTCTGAGGCCCCTTTTGTTATGTTTACCTTTACTCTTTTACAACACTATTGGCATGGAGTGTAAAATAATCCTGTTCTTTCACCTTGGACAGTGTGGGGGGTAATGGGGGTGGGGTGAAGACTTTTCTGTTCTGTTGCATTCTTCCAGCATAAAAATCCTGGCAAAAATGAATAGTAAGAGATTAGTAGGGTTTTCTGAGTAAGAATTTAAACCAGCCTCCTTAAATATCAATACACAAACATATGGAACTTGTGCAGCTGATGTCTACAAATATCTGCTGAATAGACATTTTTTTTCCTCACTCCTGCTGTAAAGGAGTGTTAAGTCACTTATCCTTTCTCCAGAACTAGTAGACATACTGACTGTCACTGTTGAAGGTTATTACACTTAACTAATTTGGACAGTGTTGATGACAGTTACTAAATATGCAATATATGAATACGTATAGAAGTGCCCAGGATCATTCTGAGTTACAGACTTTGTGGTTCTGTTTAAACAAAAATGACACTGTAATTTTAAGAACTGTGGTTTTGCATTGAGGCACATTTGCAGTGGTCAGAAAGTTTGAAGTTTTGTATTTTTAAGACTACTGAAGTAACTATTTAACTGTTGATTTAACTGCTGATATTTTGGTGGCTATTTCCCAGTGCTGTTGAGGTTAATAAGTGAATAACTTGCTGCAGTAACTTTAATTCTCCAATTTTGATGAGGCTTAAAATGTTTGGTGCCTTCTTAGAAGTTCTGCATAGTTGCTTATCTTAGCTTGTAATAGTGATATGGTAGTCTGACATGATACAGAAACTTCTGTTCTGTATCATTTGTATGAAAGTAGGTCATCCTGCCTGAAATCTAAGAATGCTGTATAGAAACTGGAGTAGTATGAAACAAATAAAAAAAAAATCCTCCCAAGATTGTTTTTCACAATGTGGTCCTGCTCATGCAATTGGGTTTTAAAAATTTTCTTTGTTAGGTGAGCTGCTATATTCTACTACGATATTCATTGTAACAAAATTTTTTTATTGACTTTCTATTGTCTGTTCAAGAGATCCTTCAGGGATAAAGAACTGCTCTTAACAAAAAATGGTTGATTCTTCCTTATTATGTAGCTTCAGGATCCTTTCATACTTTGGTATCCCCTTTGATCATAAGCTTAGAACTGTGAAGGGAAAATGCTGGCAGAGGTAGTCAGCAAAGGGATTGTTTCCTTCAGCTCCACGAGTTGTTTCCTTCAAAAATCTTGGCTCTGTTGTTCTCTCATTTGCCTTACATTTCCATAACAGTCTAGAAGATGGCTTTTGTTTTGGTTTTTTTTGTTGTTTGTTGTTTGTATTCCAATTTAGTTTTGCCTTTAGTATTTACGTTTAATTATGAACTTTCATTTGTTAAATCCCTCCTGATTTTTAACATGTATAGTTTTCACTAGACCTGTAAATATCCATTTTTCTTTGTAGTGACCTTCCTGTCACCTGAACCTTGTTAATAAGTTGAATATTTAAGTTCACATGGCTTACTAGTGTAATCATTGGTGATGCAGGTGGCAGCCCTTTTGTCTTCCTCTAATTAAATGTATTTCCTGTAAATGCTATGAGCTGATCTTAAAATTGTTGAATGTATTGCACATTCCTTTATTTGTTTTCCCTGTAGTACTCCGTTCTTGCAGGAAGATGTAGATGCTATGAAATAATCTTTCAATTTTCTTTGACTTTCCATGCCATATCAAGAGAATGAGGTTCATTCCAATTTGTCCAAAGATAAGTTTCAAGTGCTGTTAAATTATTAATATAAAAATACTTTAATATTTTGAGTAATACTCAAAAGTACTTAAACACTAACCTCTTGTTTCGGACCTGGGACCTATTAGTGTGTTGGAGATAAGTTTAGGTGTTCTGTGTGTGTTCTAGTTGCTGCATATTTTAATGAGCTTTCCCTTCTGTGTTATTTTCATGCCTGAATTACAGAATTTTCTTGCCAAATGCCAATGGATCTGAAGGAAAGGTAAATTGCGAAATTTTAATTAGCTAAAATCTAGGTCAAGTATAAACAAATGTTGATAAATTTGTCTAGAAACAACTGTTCATCAGTTGTTTACCTGTCTGGTTCTTCCCCCTGTACAGGTAAAGCAAACATTAAAATAGCCTGCCTATCTGCTAAGTCTTTGATGGCTTCTTTGGGAAATATTATTTCACTGCATTGCTGACTTTTATTATGCTTGGTAGAAGTATAAGTAAGCTGGTGCTATACAGTGTATATAATGATTAAACTGTGGTAGCTCCGGAATGCCTATCTGCTGACTTGTTTTTGGCACCAAGGGCTCAAAACTCTAAATGCTGTTGCACTTGAAAAGTATTTAACTTGCATGCTACCACTGTTACGTGATTTACTTCAATAAACAAAATAAGATCATATTAAAAATATTCTTGATCATTTTAGAGACTTTTTTCATGTTGGCTGTTTAGTTGTAGTACTTGCTGTGTGAAGAACTTTAAAACATCTTAAAAAATTAAGACAAAGTAGATTATCTAGTATCCTTTATAAACTGCTCCAGAACAAATTATTTTATCTGCTCATTCAGTTATGTTTGGAGCTTGTCTAAACCAAAATAAGAGGCTTGTAGTCCAAAGCATGTGGACCTTGCACAATTTTTTAAAAAATAATTTTGGTTTTAGATGATCCATAGCACCTGATAAGTAAAAGTTATATCCTCCTAATTTCCTATTTCAGAAACTGTAATTTATGTAAGTAGAATTACCAGCTTTGTGTAATACATGTTCCAAGGAGGTACTAAGACTCACACACTGTACCTACTGCATGCAGTTAGCCCCCTTCCTCCGGCCTGCGAAGAGGAATGCTGCTGGGAGTTCCAAATAGTGCATGCAAAACAAGTGCTAGCTGGGTACGTAACAAGTGCTCAAGAGTGAATGCTTTGTTAAGTTTGAGAATGCATGCTGTTGGTTTAAAGGAAGATATTTATTGAACTGAAGAGAATAAACTTATTTTAGACAAGTTTTTCAATGCTTAGGGAATTTTTTTTTTTCAGGAAAGGAAACATGACTTAAGGAATTTACATGTCTATATGAAATTTAAGTAGAAGCAAGTTTCAGAAATCCAGTCCTGTAAAACTTTTCTGATGCTGCTTAGCCCGAGAAGAATACACACTGTGCTGTTACTTTGTTTTTCAGTTCACTAAGCCCCTTAATTTGTAACTTTTTACACCTGGAACTGCCTCAGACTTAGCTGACTAGTTAAATACGGTGAATATCTAGGAAAAAAAAAAAACCAACCCAAAACCTTCCTGACAGTGACGATGTCTCCACCATGCTTCAGTGGCATCTGCAAGGTTTGTCTGTTATGGGAACTGTTACTACAGATACCACCACCTTTTAAAATGCATGAGTGGCGTGGCAGGGGCCACTGTGACAGAGCTGACTCCTGCTCCTCATGGGTGCCATGGAGCAGCACCTGCAAGGCTGAACCAGTGCTCTGAATAAAATGCTGTGTGCACAGACACTTCGGACACTAGCAGCATACTCTTAAAACCTTGGCGTCCTTGTTGTAAATTATCCTACTGCGTGTTCGTGCCATGATGGTTAAATACAGTGAGGCCAGCAGCTGCATTGGAGACAGGCTGGAAACAAGATGAGGAGCAGCATGACCTGCTCCTGCAAGGAGTGTGACCTCCTGTCATCTGCATGAGGGGAATTTATCTTTTCCTGTATCTAAACAGCTTCTTACATTTTTCTGTGAATCCTTCTCTTCCATCAGGCATTGTTAGGGCATGCACTGATCATTTGGGATATTTTTAGAAAGTGTAAATAATGGTGGAGGCATGCTTTAAATTTTCCTTCTAGCAGCAGCAGAAATGCCAGCAGTTCACATCACGTGGCTGCTGAAACAAGTATATAGCTATTCTCGTAACATTTTCCCACCCAAACATAGCATCCAAGTGCCCTGTGGAGACCATATACTTACTGGAACCTGGCTCAACCCTGAGGGCTGTGCGTTGGAAACTTAACCATTCAGAGCCTCTGTCCTTACTTTAATTCTCGTGATGTTTGTCCTCGGTCAGAAAGTGATCAGACAGAAATTTAAGCCACCTTCGCCTCACAGGGAGACATCTGCGATGGCGCATCTGCGTTGTCCGTCTGTGGAAGTAAAGGAGTGTCAGAAGGAAAACTGGACAAAACTCCCCACCCTTTAGAGCTAAAGGGTTTGTCCACCTGAGTTTTCCGTGGGTTTTCAAGAACAAAACCACTGACTGCTGCGTCGGGGGTATCAGTGGGGCTGTAGCACGGGACGGGGGGCAGGGAGGGGAGCTGCTTTCTGCTCCCCGAGGCTCCAGGAGTGGGGGCTGCTCCCCTCGCCTGACCCTGCCGTCGGTCCCCTGTGGGACAGCGACTGAGGGACGGGGGCCGCCGCCTGAGGGACGGGGCCCCGCAGCTGCCAGGTCCCCTCAGGCGGCGGCCCCCGGCGGCCCCGCCTCAAGAGCAACCGACGTCAGTGGGCGTTAGGGCCGAGCCCCCCACCCTCCCTCACTCCGCCCTTCGGATCCACCCATCCCGTTCCCTTCATCGCCCTGGCCTCGGACGACAGCAGCCACCTCCCCCGATCCAACCCGCCGCTCCCTTAACTCCGCTTTCCTACTCTTGAGAGCCGTGCAGCGCGAAGATGGCGGCGTACAAATTCCTTCTGCCGCCCCTCGGCAGACGCATCCTCCTTCCTGCCGCCCGGCTGCGGGGCGCCGGGGCTGAGGTAAGGCGAGGGGAGGCGAGGAGGGGGGAGCAGCTGAGTTGCCCGATCCCCCTCCACTTCCCCCTTCCCGCCGGCCCTTTGCCGTCGCGGCCGTGACCTTGGCGAGGTACCCGCCGCGGCGGGGCCGACTCCTGCTACCCTGAGAAAATGCTACCCCGCGCCCGCGGGGAAGTTTTCGGGGTTTTTTTGTTTATTTTTTTTTTTTTT
>JAAGAY010144150.1:41902-56760 GCA_011801015.1 Ardeotis arabs
CGGGGGGCAGGCCTGGCTCCGGTGGCGGGGTGGGATGCGATGACCCGGGCCCGGAGGTTTGGCTTGGAGGTTTAATTATTTTTATTGCCCCCGCATTTAAAAATCGCGGCACAATTACGGTCTGTTGCGGTGTTTTTCCATCTTGCTCGGTCTCTCCTGGAGGCCGGCTGCAGGTGTAGGCAAGGAGGGGCCGGGTGGGCGAGCAGGGCTCCCTCGCAGCCCAAACGCCCGGGGCTTAGCCGTGCAGCCAGCCCGCTGGCTTGCTGGGCTCTTCCTGGGGGAAGTCTCGGCCAGACCTCACCGATCTAATGGTTTCCAGCCCACGCGTAACCGTAGCCAAGTTATTTTGTTGTCTCTTTAGCCAGGACTGTTTCTGTGGCTTTTCTTATTTTTTTTTTAGCGGAAATAGCTCATATACTGTGCTTCTCATGCTCATGTTTACTATTCCTATGTCTTTATGGACAAATAGTCGTAGCTCTTTCAGTCTTTGTTTTGGTAAATTATATTTTGCTCTTCCGTAAAACTTACTTTGATTTTGTTGATCGTTCTAGGAACTCATCTGTCCTCACGTTACTTCTGTCTTAAACCTGGGCTGCCAGAATTGCAGTCAGCTCCTGAGGTCGTAGCGTGCAGGGTAGGGTGGGTGATGCCTGGCACCTCGGCTCCCTGAAAGCCCGTTGCTGTCAGACAGCAGGGTGGGTGGGAAAGAGACTGGAAATGACTTATTTTGTACAGAAGGGCAGATACCCTCATTAGAGATATCCAGCCTGGGAAAGCACACATGTAACATACACTGCTCTGTTTTTACTCACTGTTACAGGCAGTTGGGAAGATTAAATAAAAGGTACCATGTGGTCTCTTTAAAATATTTTCCGATGTGCGGGTACAGGGACACAGCAGTGGCCTGGCCTCCCTCCAGCCCTGGCCCTCATGCCTGCTTGCAGCCCCCTGGTACTGGGACTCCCGAGGCTGCCGGCACTTAATACTCATTTTGTCATTTGCCTACTGAATGTGACCAGAAAAGATGCTTTTTGCAGTCTTACTGTCATTATGAAAAAAAAAAAAACAAAACAACCAAAACATTTCAGAAAGAAATAGTCATTGTATACTTCAGCATGGGGAGGGGTCTTCTTCTCAGCTGGCACTGTTCTTTATGACCCGTGTACTGTATTTTTTTTTTTTTTTTTCCGGAGCCCACCAAAACAGAGGAACATCAGTGTTTCCATTGAGACGGAGATAAGACTCCATTCCGAAAGGTTTTCTTAATACTCAGTACAAACTCTTGCAGCCTTAATTTTATAAAGAAGGCAGTTTGTGTAATCTTGAAACTCAGCCAAAAAATATTACCCTGGTTGTGACTGGATCTTAAGGCAACTCTTAAGGGAAGAATTAGGCTATTGTCTTTAAAACATGTAGATTAGCTTATTTATTATTTATTTACTCATTCTTCTCCTTCTTTCCCAGTTTAAAATTTTTCACTTCTACTATAAAGTTAGAAGTGGAAACACCAGTAGGTAGTATTTTAACTTCCAGATATTCTTAATTTATGGAGACTGTGTCAATGTAATGACTTAAATGTCAGTTGATCTTGGTACCTTGACAGTACTTAATTAGTGTTAATGCATGTCAATAGTAGTGGGAAGTACTTGAAGAAAAAAAAAAAAAGGTTAGGGTAACTGTGACCTAAGAATATAATAGATGTATTATGATGGTCACTGTGTATGTAATGGCTTTGCACTGTGAAGTCTAGATTTGGGAGTGCGAATTATGTTGATTTCCCTCTTGCCCATTAGTTTGTTGGAGTTTCCCTGATCCTGGGCTGTGTAACAACACAAAGAACTCTAAGACTGTGTTAGGAAGCTGGGGGAAGGTTCACTCTGTTGAAGTGAGTCCCTGCTTACTATACTGCCAGCACAGTGCTGTTCCTGGGCCTCCACTCAAATCTTGTGCTGGTGGTGGCTCTCTTCTTCAGTGATTTCTGGTTATGTTTGAAGCTACAAGTAGCAGTATGTAGGTTAGACCAGTCTTTGAGTTGCTCTAACTCGTGCTGAGGAATTGCATTTGTGCATCTGTTCACAATAAGTCACAATTTGTCAGTAGCTTAGGATGGAATTCAGAAACTTTAAATCTGTTTGGATACTGTCAAATTGATAGAGCTCATATTAAGCCTCAACCCTTCATAATAGATAGGAATGTCATAAAATAGGGGTGATGTGGGGGATAGAGAGACAATAGAGTCTGTGTTTTGGAGACCCGAAACCTTCTCTCCCCCCTGCAATGTTTAGTGTTTACAGTAGCAATATCTTTTAAAATATATTTTCCCCCTTCTCTAGCCAGAGGGATAGTCATCGTTATAAAGCTGCTTTTTACTCATTCACTTGTTTCTTCTAATGTTGTTCCAGATTTCTGGATGCTATTTTTCTACCAGCTGTCATCACAACACCAAATTTTATACTGATCCTGTTGAAGCTGTAAAAGATATACCGAATGGGGCAACTATACTTGTTGGTGGTAAATATTTAAATTCTTTATGGATGCAATCACGTTACATTAATGAGTTACATTTTACCCTTTTACTGTGTTTCTTTTAATATTAACTAATTTGAGAATCCATATATCTGTGTGGGTATTTAAAACGAGTGATTTACTACCCTGCTGATGAGAGGCAGACTGTTTCAGTGAGAAAATCCCGGTTTGTTTCTTAAGGGATGGGAAAAAGCCTCAGAAAAATTGTTAGGTTTTTTTTCCCCACTGGTGAAGTGTCAGACTTTATTTTTGCCAGTTTGAATGCAGAACATCAACTTGGGCTTTTTCGAGTCAGCGTTGTTATTTCAGATGGTGAAGAAATAAAATTTGGTTTGATTACTTTTATAGTAGCATTCTCTATGTTCTGACTGGTTACTGGGTCTCTGTGACCTTGAACAAATCGCCTAACCTGTTTCTGGCTGTAGGAAGTGACGATAATACTTATCTGCGTTACTCTAAATGGTTACATGGAGCATTTCCAGAAGGGTCAAGAAGTTGTGTCATACTGACATTCACTGTGACTTGAGCTTTTGAATATTCTAGATTATTTCCACAATTTCATGCTTTTCAATCTACTGAAAGAAAAGTGATCTCCCTATTTAGTAGGTTATAAGTGATTTTTAGTATTGGAAGAAGTAATGAATGTAATGTTGTAAAACATGGGAAACTTCACTGGAGATGTGTAATTAGGCAAAATGCTTTCTAGGAAGAATTACTGTATATTTTGTTGTTGTTGTAACAAAATAAGATCTCTGAGGCTAAGTGGTTGGGAAGGAAATGGTAGTATTTGTAGTATTAGAGCCAGGCCTAAAACTTAGGTGCCTCAAATGTGGCATGGTATTTTATTTTAGGCATACTGGGTTCTTGCATGATAGGTAGGAGTGTGAGGCACCTCAGCCTGGGTGGAGATATGGGTTAGTGTGCTTCCAGGTACATGTCTTCCCAAGAGATTTAAGATTCCCAGATTGTTATCACCTAATTATAGGCTAAGCTATATGGGAGAACTCCTCCCTTCTCCTGTTTGTCATTACGTGCAGCAAAGAACTGAAGGTTGGTTGGGTAGAAGGAGGAGGAGGAATAGTGAGTACAGTGGTTAAGATACACACCAGGAGAGCCAAGGTCCTGGAGCCCTTCTCCAAAGGCCACTTGTGTGTGAGTGGGCCACTGGTGGTTAAATGACTTTCATCCAAACCAGTAAGCCTCTAGTGACTGGGAGATTCCAGTCCTAGGGTGCAACCCATTTCCAGAAGAGTTATTTAGTAAACTGAGGAACTTGTTCTTTTTAATTAAAACAGTACACATTTCTCAGACTTCTGATTAATTTGTGTTCTTTCAAACACTTGTTATGTATTCAGTATTCTTTTATTTTACATAGGTTTTGGATTGTGTGGGATTCCTGAAAACCTCATTAGGGGTTTACTGAAGACTGGAGTAAAGGGAATAACAGCAGTCAGTAATAATGCAGGGTAGGTATTCATATGTCTGTGGTTTGGTAAGTACAGACTAAATATTCTGTTCATCTGATAAGGCTTACATGTATTAAAAAGTCTAACTTTTCATCATAAGTGTTTTTGTATTAACCACACAGCTTTGTTTGAAATTGTTCTTTATGGAATAAAGCCAGAAAGTACAGTACTATATATATGCTCAGCTTTTGCCAGGGAGCAATTGTCACTGGTTTAGACAGTTGCAATTAGTATATTTATATATACTTAACTAGTTGACTGTAGCTGAAAATTCTGACTTAGGTGCTTTAGATGTAGCATCAGTGATTTTTTTTTTTTTAAATGTGTGTGTGAAGTTCTAAATAGAGACATTTTTTTTTAGCTAAGTTTGGTGCTCTCTGACCTTCTTATTGTAGTTCTGTTACTTTAAAAAAAACCAACCCAAACAACACTTCAACAGTGGAGAATATTTATTATGAAAGAATGGAGATCCTCTTTAATGGGTCTTGGAATTTTTAATTTAATTTTTAAGATGTTTGCCCCTTAAGAAATTAGTTTGGAGTTGACAGAATAATTCTTTTACATATCTCACCTTCTTATTAGGGCTAGTTTTTACAAAAGCTGTTCATTGTAGTGGATTCCACAATACGTAGCAATCTTCATATAGGGGAAAAACCAGAGCCACTTCTGTTGAAGTGCATTGATAAAATAGAAATTAAATGAAATAAAAATAGTGACATGCAGAATATAGTGTGTTTGAAATCAGCTTGGTCAATAAAACTGATATTCTCTTCCTTGCAGCGTTGTTGGATGACTAGGATCTGCAGGCGGCCCTAACCTTGATTCAGTGACTTATTCTATTAAATGCCACCTTCAGCAATGTAATAATTCCAGTGTAATTTACTTCACTGTGGATTTAAAGAATATTGGAAGTCTGATGTTTCCTAGTGGCACTGTAGTTTCTTCAACAAATTTTCTTTGATTAGGGAGCTCATTCTAAACTCTTGTGAAATAAGTCTTCTCACAGCTAAATGTACTGAGGTTACAGACCCCAGTTGGTAAGGAAAGTGGTTTGTGAGCATTCTTTCCATTTGTTTGGATTTTTTTAAAAAAATTATAATGTCACTTACTTTCAGGAAATGGTAATATCTGTGTTATTAGATTTTCTGTGAACTTCTTACTTTTGAATGCTATGCTGTATTTGTGGTGAAATGAGAATTCTGTATTGTTTTCGTGGAACTTCATTAGTGCTTGCAATTGTGAGCCCTTCCCTTGGGCTGGAAGTCCCCCATCTGTTCTGTGGAAGCTCAGCCTTTATCCAATTGCAGAATAAGAGCTGTAAGGGGGAAAAAAAAAAAATACCTCGGAAACGGTTTTCTTCTATATGTATGTTAAAATAAGAGAGACACGTTTATGTGAGCCAGAAAGGTTGTTTGTGTATAAAGAACTTTGTTCTTCATACAAAATGAAAATAGATGTCAAACCCTGCTCCTTCAATTCCTACAGCCTTGCCAAAGAAGTGAATTAGATGGGATTTGTCTACTAACACTTTGTACTATTTTCAGCTGCATCATTACATCTCCTGTATTTGTATTCCAATCTGTTCTGGTTTTAACCTGACTATATTTAACATGAGTTAAAAACAGAATACCATTCCATCCCCACAGGTTTAGTTTTTGTATATATAGTCCAGGATTCTGATACTGAAGTTCACAATATGTTGATTTTAATTTATTATTAGTGCTTCATGCTTGCCGTTCCACGTTCGCTAGGTAACAAATATGACTTGTATTGGTATTTGGCACATACACAGTCAAATTCAAGCTCTTTAGACTCATGAAAAACAATTTCTGCTGGATGATAAAAAAGAGGAAGAGACAGAAACACTTTTGAGTGGAAAGATCACTTAGAGTAGAAACAATTAACTTTCCTCATCCTCTTATTTCTGAATGACACATATATACGTAGATAGAGATTGCACAGATGCTTCTGGGAGGGAATTGAGTGTTTGAGTTGTGGAAAAGTGAAAAGGGAAGCACTGTGGAATGGAATGGAGAAGACAACGTTTTGTATTGTGTTCTCCATATAGTTGGTGGTGCTACAGGTTATAATTAATTATTTGGACTTTGGGGCTGGCTTGATTGCTGTATAATGTTTGATTGCTGGCAGGAAAGCGATATTTAATTCCTTTTTTTTTCTTGAAACTAGTTTTCCATGAACACTCGTGGAAGCCTGGTAAGCTCCTCACAGAACAGTGGGCATCTCTTAATACCATGTAAAAATGTATAGTGATATTATCAAGTATTATAATACTAATAAATTAGTTTAAAAACTGAAATAGCACAGCAATCATATACCCTGCAGTAATAGTATTCAAAGGGTGAATTGTTCCTGTAGTCTTGAGATGTCACATACTTTGTGGGATGAGTAATTTGCCACTTTCCAAGATGCCTCAGGATTCAGTGTGTTTTGCTTTGGCACTGCTGTGCTGCAGCTGATGCTCTGCTGTGTTTCATCTTCCTGGCTGCAGCTGTTTTCTCTTCTCCAGCTCTTCCAGCAGACAGGAGGTAATTGGTTCTTGTTAGGTGTTCTCATCCTGCAGTGGGGTTAGTAGGCAGCTTGTAATTGGAGCAGAGAAGGAGTAAGTACAGAGATGGGCAATGTATTCTGGAGAACAGTGCAGCTACATGGATTGTCACATGTCTTTCAATATGCGTGAACCACAAAATGTGTTACAGAGCTATCTGTAACTAAAATGGCAGCAATGGAGACAGTGTTTCACTTACATTTAGGGCAAAGCAGCAATTAGGAAGTCCTGAAGTACTCTTACCAACTCTCTTTTAGCTGGAAAGAGGTTCAGCAAAGCCTAGAAATAGCCTTGGCAGTGTCTGGAAACAACTTTAAAGGAGTAGGATGTTCACACTCCACCATTCTGTGCTGCAGTGTCATAGGGAGGACATGCCTCCTACAAATCGTTGTTCAAATCATGTAGTTGCTGGCAGGTAAAGTCCTTGTTTTGGCCTTTGGGAAGCTTGCCAAGGACAGGTTGTACAGCAGTGTATGGGGTGCTCTTTGGCACCCTAGTTAGAAACATCATACAGCTAAACCTACTGTCTGTGGCTGTGCATTATGCTAGCACGTACGCTGTGTGCTAGCTAGTGAATCAGCGCCTTTAAGAGCAGGTACTCTTTTGCCAGGCCAAACAAGGTGAAGTGTTTGAAAGGGAAGCAGTGTAAATATCCAGTATCTCTGGTATTTACATGACTTGCTGCAGGTGAAATTGGAGCTTGTGAACTAGGGAGATAGTGAAAGATACCATGGTGCACAGGTGTGCTTCTAAAATACAACCTCTCACACCTTCCCTTATGACTTATTTTGCCTACATTGTTCATATTTTCAGTATTTCCTTTACAGGATGTTATTAAAAGCCCTTTAAATTTAGAGGATTCTGTTTCAGTAAGCTACTAAAATCCATTTTATTATATTTTTTTTCTGCATTATTGTTTAAATTTGGTTCACTCCACGTATGTCAGTAGTTCCTTATTTTAAACTGTATATTTTTTCATCTGCTTGTGACTTCATGGTATCTTGTTGAATATGGATATTTCAGGTCAGCTTATGCTAAGACTTCCATAATGGGGGCTGTCAGACCTATAATTTCAGTATCTATGTTCTTGTCAACATAGGAAAATATTTAAAATGAAAGTTTAAGAAACTGGCACCAAATTATTCTTTTTAATTGATTTTGCTTAATGAAATGGATAACTAATTTTGGCTATAATCACATTCTGAGATCAACACTTTTGTTCTGTCTCTACCCTTCAATAGGCTGAATTTGTACTTGGTACAAATGAAGTTCATTACTTGTAGTAACTGGACACATGGTCTGACTGTTGTATCAAATGAGCTACTTCCCTCTGGTGTTTGTCTGCTTTTGAGACTTAAATGTGCATTCTTTTTAAATGCAATAGTGTTGAACAATAGGGTCTCACAGTAAAAACAGAGAAGTCACAGTTAATATCCTAATTGCTAATCACCTGGGTGATCATCTAAAAGGAGATTGACAGCATGCTGTCAGATTATCACAGACTCAGACCATCTGCTTAAAAGGCATTACCAGCTTTTTGAACTTCTGGTCTCTGTGCTCTTTTTGAGTAAGTTCTTTTTGTGTTACAATGTTATGCATTAGTAAGAAAAAAATAGCTTTGAGATAAATATTTGAACTATTGATCATGTTACCCGAGTCCACTGTTATTTAGTTCTGTTGAATGTAATACCTTTGTTTTACTAATAGGCTATTTGCACTTGCCAAATCTACAGATAAGACACTACTCTGTGGCATCAGATGCAATGGTAAACTTGCTGTACCGATATTCTGAAGCACAGAAGATATTTTTATGTTCTTAGCAATTAAATATTTTGAATTTAAGGCAGGATTGATTGATAAAGTTTATCTAATTTTTCAGTCATTGCTTTGAATTTTATGTTTCAGTTAAAAACAAAATGTGTCTGCCATCTTTACCACAGATCCCATTTGTTCTTGCATATGTAACTATTATGGCTTAATTCCATCCTTATTATTACTTTATATGTTCTATATGCTTATATATACTTACAATCATAGAATGGTTAGGGTTGGAAGGGACCTTCAAAGGTCATCTGGTCCAAACCCCCTGCAAGAAGCAGGGATATCTTTGACTAGATCAGGTTGCCCAGAGCCTTGTCCAGCCTGGCCTTGAATGTTTCCAGGGATGGGGCATCCACCACCTCTCTGGGCAACCTGTTCCAGTGTTCTACCACCCTCATTGTAAAAAACTGTTTCCTAATATCTAATCTAAATCTACCTCCCTCTATTTTGAAACCGTTACCCCTCGTCCTGTCACAACAGGCCCTGCTGAAGAGTCTCTCCCTGTCTTTCCTGTAGGCCCCCTTCAGGTCTGCTCTGGAGGTCTATAAGGTCTCCCTGGAGCCTCCTCTTCTCCAGGCTGAACAGCCCAAACTGTCTCAGCCTGTCCTCATAGGAGGGTGCTCCAGCCCTCTGATCATCTTCATGGTCCTCCTCTGGACCGTCTCCAACTGGTCCATGTCCTTCTTATGTTGGGGGCTCTAGAACTGGATGTAGTACTCCAGGTGGGGTCTCACCAGGGCAGAGTAGAGGGGCAGAATCACCTCCCTCAACTGGCCAGCTTCCTCTTGATGCAGCCCAGGATGCGGTTGGCTTTCTGGGCCACGAGAACACACTGCCAGATCATGTTGAGCTTCTCGTCCACCATCACTCCCAAGTCCTTCTCCTCACAGCTACTCTCAATCCATTCTCCACCCAGCCTTTTTTTGTGCCTGGGATTGTCCTGGCCCATGTGTAGGACCTTGCGCTTCACCTTGTTGAACTTCATGAGGTTTGCACAGGCCCGCCTCTCCAGCCTGTCGGGGTCCCTCTGGATGGCATCGCTTCCCTCCAGCATGTCGACGGCACCACACAGCTTGGTGTCATCGGCGAACTTGCTGAGGGTGCACTCTATCCCACTGTCCATGTCACTGACAAAGATGTTGAACAGGGCCAGGCCCAATACCGACACCTGAGGAACACCACTCGTGACCAGTCTCCACTTGGACATTGAGCCGTTGACCACTGCTCTCTGAGTGTGGCCATCCAGCCAATTCCTTATCCACCGAGTGGTCCATCCATCAAACCCTTGTCTCTCCAGTTTGGAAAGGAGGATGTCATGCAGGACAGTGTCAAAAGCCTTGGACGAGTCCAGGTTGATGATGTCTGTTGCTCATCCCTTGTCCACTGATATATATTATTATATATTATCTTACTTACATATATTAAACATACATTAAAATATATATTAAAAATAGGATCAGGTGGAAGTTGCATTCCAAGTTAACAGAAATTTGAGAAGTTTTTTCACATTGTATAAAATATCAGGTGGTTTTAATGGCATGAATTTGACAAACCCTTGATTCAGAGAATTAAAATGTAACTGAAAAAGTCAATGAGAGACTGGGAAGAAAGCTTGTATGTACACAAAGATTTGAGCAAGGTGATGCTCAGAGTATCTTACATCATATATGTCATTTTTGTATATGCAGAAGAAATTTTGTAAACATCCCAACTTAGATATACTTTCAGAAGTTAAATACAAGGTCACCAATGACTCTTACCTCTCTTGGTGGAGAAATAAGAGTGGAGTTATGTAAAATCTTGTGTATGGCAAGTTGCCAAGGTAATGAGGCAAGATATGTAAGATATTTTTATTGTTAAGTTGATTATTTGAAGCAGTTTACTTTTTTTTTTAAAAAAAAATGATCTCCATTCTTTGTAAAGAATCTAATCAGATGCTTTACTGCAGGTGTTAAATTGGTGACACTGTGTGAACTGAGAATCTGACTGGGTCATCTTGCTAATTTTAGTGTGGAGGTTGTTTAGGGTTTTGGCAGGGCAAATTGTATGAAACTTTGCACTACGTGGAACTGTTGAGGAATCAGCTGTGCGGATGACCTTCTGGTTGTGATTACAGATGAAAACAAGATAGGTATAGAAATCAGCATGGTCAAGGAACTGTGTCAGCTTGGTTTTAGAAAACTGACAATAAAAGTTAAATCTGTCTTTCAGCCAGGAGACATCTGAAGTATGATGCATTCATGATGAAATTTAAATATTTATTGGATTAAGTCTATATCATATAACTTCACTGTGAGGGTAAAATATAGTTAAACTTTAGAAGTTCTGAATAGTTTTATTCTTTGTTACAAAACATAATATGCCATTTCATAGCAGAAAATAATATGGAAAGAGGAGACCTTGCTGCTGACATAACCATACAGTGTACGGTACTTGTGCTTTTCAAAAATTATCTGCCTTTGCAACCTTGGACTTGGCCTGTATGCTTGCACCCATCATTCTTGCAGGAGTGGAGTATCGTTTTTGGAGGAGGATGGTGGAGAAAGAATACTGCCTTTTTGCTTTGAGGCTGGAGCTGAGATGAAGTTATCGGAGCAGAGAGGACAGAGTTCTCTGAAGAAGGCTTTAGTAGCAGAGGGGAAGAGTGCAGTGCAAACACTGAAGAGAAGGAGCAGAGGGAGTTTAAGGCTCAGTCATACCAAATTAAATTCAGGGCTTCATGATTCCTGGCAACCCATGGCTCCTTTATTTTCTTTTTTTTCATTCTCCCCTCAAAATGGAAGAAGTCCCAGGCTGCTGAGCTGAGAGAGGTTCTGTGGACTGTTTACTTTGTCCTTTGCCATGGGCTGAAAAGGTGGTGGGACAGTTTCTGTGTTTTCTGGGGGCTGTGACCTACTGCTGTGTTTTCTGTCCTGCCTTTTCCCTCTCCTGACCAGGACTGCTTTAGCATATGGCACCACCCATACTTTTCTCTTCCTTCTCTTTCCTCTATCACTTTCCCTCAGAGAGCTTCTACCTCTCTTTTCTGCTTCTCATTAAGCAGTTTCCATTAGGACAAAGGGCAAAATGTCCTAGGAAAAGGGAAAGAAGAAATGTGGCTGAAGACAGTGTTGTAAGAATCAATAAGGCAAACAAACATTATGCCTCTGTCTAATTTGCCTTCCTATGAGCTGAATCTGTTTTCCACTCCCTGTCAGTTGACTCCCATTCCTCATCTTGCCCTCATTCTATGTACCTGTCTGGAACCTGGGACAGAAAAGGAGGAGAAGCAGAATGTCATCTGAGCTGATGCCTTAATAATCTTCGTGTAGTGCGTGGGGAATTATTGTGGGACATAGTCTCACTGTTAAGAGCCAGCTAGAAGACTGGGGAAGATGAGTTATCAAGAACTGTTATGTGGATGATTGTCCACATCTATTTTATCCCTGATATACCTGCACTTTTGTTCAGTGTCTTCTGGCAAATGCCGTCTAATAGGCATCTACCAATCTTCTGCGCAAAGGCTATAAAGGATCAATTTCTGGTGCTGCTAGAATTATCCTTCATGATTATTTTTGTGGACCTATGACTATGCATCACAAAGAACTCTGGTAGAACCTTCAACCACCTTCTTCCATATGGTAAAGTTTCATGCTATAGTCAGGCACTCCTGTGAGCCTGAAAGCTTAAGGCTGTGTTACTAAGAGATGCCAAACAGGTAGCGATTTGATGCATTCCTTTTAGTTGGGGAGCCTCTATCAACTTCCCTAGTGTGTCGACCTATCGGGAGATGTAATTGCATATAACTTGGAGCAGATCCTTTTTAGCACTGAAAAGCTGCTGTAACGAAGTAAAACAGATGAGATGAAGCCTCTTTTATATAGAGAATGAGAGAGGAAATTGTTTCCCTCTTCTGCTTGGGGCCTCTTGCTAGGAAAATTTCTAGCTCTGGAACAGGTCCATCTGTTATCAAGTTTCATGCATAGCTGTGCAACACTTGAACCTGCTGAATGCCTAGAGAGACTGCTGGTCTCCAGAAGCTGACTAATGTCTTTGCATAAGCATTCTCCAGGAGTAGGACCAACCGTAAATATGCTTTTTTTTTTTGCAGCAACAGCAAGAAACTGTAGTTTCTGCCTGAGGTGGAGTCTTGCCCCAGAATTCTTACTACATGCTTTTCTTTCTCAGTCTGTAGTCTTCAGGGGTGATGTAGTTACCGTCCCATCCTTCTAATGGATGGCAGAAAGGTCAGGTAGGGCATCGTGTTAGCTCGTCTTTGGCCAACATGTTTTAATTCTCCAGACTCAAATATTCATGTTAATCTTTCATAACCAGTGACTTGTGATCTTGGTGGGATCTCCCAGGAGTATGCATCACAGGTCCTGGAGAATCTTTGAACAACGAATATAGAGGAAGATTTCTCTTTATAGAAATGTAGAATTAAGCCGTCATGCTAATTGATGCTGCTCACCATCCTTTTCCAGTGTTCCCAGTAAGGGCAGCCGGTCTGTCCTGACTGCTTCCACTTTTCTTAAACATCTTACAAACACAGAGAAAGAGGAGAGTGTAGTTATTTCCTTTTACTCAAAAACAAACAAACAAAAAAACCCAACCAAACAAAAAAAAAAACCCAAAAGCCATCTTATGTCTTGCCAGAGGAGTGTCACATTCCAAGTCTCCTTTTTTTCTGCATAAGAATGCAATGTTCTATTCCCTGCTTCATTAGGCTGTGTAGGACTTTTTGGTGTGTGAAGCTTTTGTCAGCTTGGAAACTTAGTTAATCTTTTCTTCCCTGTGATGTTGTAGAATGTGTTTTGCTTGATCCATCAAACAGAAAGGTCTGAGAGCTGCAAATTGCCATTTTTCTGGAGTGCAACATCGACTTGTTGCCTTTGACTACTTCCAGTATACTTGATATATGTGGGCTGGATGTGTCTGGGAGTCGTCTTTGGCTAATTTTTAATTAGAAAAGATAGACATTAGTGTTTGACAGGAAGGTGTTGTAGGTCTGAGAGGGATGAAATGATAGAGAGTAATGTGTTGCTAAACAACCAGACCTTAATTTTTCTTCTCCACATCGGTAGAATGGGGAACTTGGGTCACCGATGTTCTTGATGAGTGCCAGGCTAGATCTCTTTTCCTCTATGTGTTTGATGTATTCTGTTGATTCAGATTTCATCTTAATACATATTTCCTTCCTATCTACACATTTTTATTGCACTCGCTTTTGTTTACTTTTTTAAAGGACTGAATCCAGATTTAAAAATAGATATACAGGATGTAGTTTTTCCTTGCACTCAGTAAAGGATCTTTTTTTTCTTTTTATGGTTACTTTTTGATTGGAATAGCATCGCTTGCAAGACAGGTGTTTTAGGGGTAATATTTTCAGCATTAACATAATTTAAGCTGAAACTTTTGTGCCTAAATCAAAACAACCAAGAAAGCAGCAAAATATGGAAAAGGAGAACAAGCAACTAACAGTCACCATAAAAAAAAAAAGGATTATATTGAAAGAAATTTCCCTAAACCAGAAATTGTTTTTTATTTTTATTCTAGGATAGAGGTGTCAAGTAAAGAGCAAAAGCTAAGGAGACAGTAGGAGTGAGAACAACATTTTCACTGCTGTGTGAAATGTTGATTTCTTAGGACATTCAAATATAAGAAAAAAAACACAGGAAATGTGAAATAGGCTGAAGTGCTCAAAATAAATTTTTTTTGGAAAGCAAAAGGGTTATTTTAGCTGTAAACCTGAATGCAGATTGCATCCTTAAAAAGAGGTGGATAGCGCTATATTTCTTTTAAGAAATTTACATCTAAAATAAACACATGAGTAACAGCAATTGGATTTTGTGATGCTGCTCTGAAAATGAAATTCACCTGGGGATTGAAGTAATTTAGTGTTATCAGGCAGGCAGAGCCTCTTGATGCATGACTTTCTGCAGGTAAAATTCCTCTTCTCATTGTGCTAGGGAAATGAGGTGGTATGACCTGCATGCTCGCTGACTGATCGTCACTGCAATTTCATTTTTGAATAAATAGACTGCCGTTGAGGTTAGTAGAGTGATTTAAGAAGTGAAGAAAAACTTGGGATGGGTGTGACAGACTTCTGTCAGTATGGGATCCTGCATGTCCGTATGGGATCCTGCATGGGATCCTGCAGGCGATATGCGTAACCCTGTTTAGGACAATGTGCTCCAGTAGCTGCTTCTGAGACTGTAGGAGCAAGGATTATAGATCTTTAGTGAAATGAGGCAGAAGTTTCTTTAACCATTACAAATCTGCTGTTGACCCTCTGTTGTCATCCCTTTCTCATGTGAATGTGCGCTCAAAATTTTGTTGCCTGCGTGCAGAAATCTTGTATCTGCTTGTTTCAATTTGATAGCTTGCAAGTTTTGCAATGGCCAGAGTTGTGTTAACCACCTGCATGACATGCAGAAGTAGTAAACTCTGGTTTGTAAGCAATTCAAGATACCCCTGCTTGTTCTTGCAGTACAGTGTGC
>JAAGAY010144150.1:56780-83245 GCA_011801015.1 Ardeotis arabs
CTGACTGATCGTCACTGCAATTTCATTTTTTAATAAATTGACTGCCATTGAGGTTAGGATAGTGATTGAAGAAGTGAAGAAGAACTTGGGATGGGTGTGACAGAGAACTTTTGTGCAACTTTCTGTTTAATTTCTATAGGGAACTTTGTAACTACGAAGTTTTCTTTGAGAGAAGAAACTTGCCTGTGTTAGGTGAGGGAATCAAACATGTCCCGAATGATCCCGAATGGGATCCTGCAGGATGATATGCATAACCCTGTTTAGGACAATGTGTGCCAGTGGCTGCTTCTGAGACCGTAGGAGGAAGGATTATAAATCTTTAGTGAAATGAGGCAGAAGTTTCTTTAACCATTACAAATCTGCTGTTGACCCTCTGTTGTCATCCCTTTCTCATGTGAATGCACACTCAAAATTTTGTTGCCTGCATGCAGAAATCTTGTATCCGCTTGTCTCTATTTGATAGCTTGCAAGTTTTGCAGTGGTGGGAGCTGTGTTAACCACCTGCATGACATGCAGAAGAAGCAAACTCTGGTTTGTAAGCAATTCAAGATACCCCTGCTTGTTCTTGCAGTACAGTGTGCGGCACAGTTTTGTTTAACTTCCGTACTTTTGCTACGTAGTGCTCTAGTTACACAAACCCATTACACTGCCATTAGATTTTGGGTTGTCTGTTACATCTACTTAATACCTTTTATAATGAGAGGTCAGGGTTTGATGGGTTTCTTGTGAGAGAGATTATCCTGCTTTGAGTGACCCTGTACAGGAAATTGTCATTTGCATTTTTATTGGGTTTTTTAATTCCCCCCCCCCCTCCCCAAGAGCCCTCTTTGTACTCTGTTCCCAGATCTTTTACTTTCAAAGTCTGGGAATTTTTCCTGTGGGGAGTTAGAAATATAGGTTGTTTACAGGCAGCACACATTTCATTCTCAAGGCTTTGGCACTGCAACACTTGTAACATTGCATCAGAGTTAGATTTTTCATTTTCTTTTAGTAGGCCAGAGTTGGAGAGTGGAGCAAGCTTTTATAGTAAGTAAAGCTCTTTACATCTAGAGAACATAGAATAAATTAAGAGAAGCAGATCAGAGAAGCTTGTTTCACTTCCTCTTATGCAGTTTCCAAAATGCCTGAGTGTGCATAGAAGTGGGCTACCTTCTTGAAATAGTCCTCATTATGCAGCTGGTTGAGGAGTCTTTCTGACTGCACGTCGGCTGGTGCAGCTGTTCTGAGTATTGTGGTAGGAGGTGAAGAGCTGCCGCTGGTACTGCGCTGTTCAGCCCATCTCCCTTTGCAGGCAGCACTGCAGCACACGCTATGGGATGTTGGCGCTGGCACCCAAGAAGGTAGCAGTGCTGTTGTAGAAGTGGGTTCATCGTGACCGCTTTTATATTTGAAAATGAATAATGTATAACAGTAAACTTTTTGACTCTGGCCTTTTGAAAGGATGCCAAGGAGGTTGCAGCTGGAGTGTCTGACATGGATCCTGAAGTGGTGGAGTATTAACGTACGTTAAATGCGGTTTAGTTGTGGCTCAGTGAGTTCCTTCCTCTGATCTATGCTGATTATTGTGCAAAACAAATACCTCTCATAACACTCAGTATTGTATTTTGATTTTTGAGTTGGTTTTTTTTGTCCCCTTTTTTACAGTAAGATAGTATTTTTTTTTTTTTTTTGTATGGGGAGTATAGATTTGTATTACAGTACTTACATATGTCTCCTTTACATTGTTTTTTCCCTTATAAAGCCAGGATTAGGGAATATACTTACTGATAATTTGGGTAAGATATAAGGAAAGAGAACAGAGAGAAAGCAGTAGGATGCATTACTTTCTCCATCTCGTCACTAGTGGAAAGACAATTCATTTTGACAGTACATAGAGAACAAAGCAGTATTGTAGACATGGTGGTCTAAGAATACCTAAAGGGTGAGAAGTGTATAGGAAAGGGATATATTTCATTAAAGGAATTAATAGAATTGGAAAATACAGACAAGCCTTTTGGAGCTCTTCTTAGGAGTGTTATTTTCAGTAGGTTGCGTATATTGTAAGCACATGTGCATCTTAATTACAGCATGCTGGATACTGGGTTTGGTTTCTTAAAGGATTCTTTTCATATTTTTCAATATTTCTTATCCTGAAATTTCTAGCCATTGTATGGCAGATATACATCACTTCTTGTGAGATGCTTCTGGATCTGGCATCTTTCCTGTAGTGGGAGTGGAAGGTCTGAGTTCTCCACACACAGCTGCAGAGAAAAAGGGAAATGTGGAGAAGCTTTGCACACATGTACAAGTCTGCCAACATCCTGCATAATGTATTGGGAATGTGAAAGAAACATGTCTTTGTAATGTCATCTGTGTTTATTTCCATTTTAGTATTTTAAACTCATGTTTTTCCAAATTGAAGTAGCTTTTTTTTTTTTACAGAGCCCCTTTGTCATAGGAACTCTTGAAATATGTTCTTGTCCCACCCGTACGCAATATAGGGTGATAAACACCAGAACAATGCTGAAGACTAGTACAGAGTAATCTCTTTATGATACCAGAATTTAGAAGCACTGGCACAAGAAAAATGTTGTATCTTTGGCATTCATTTTAAGCTGATATTATGACACACACAAGAGAATGTTGACTGCAGTGTTAGTAAATTTTGCTAGAATAGGCAATTTCTTAATAAGTTACCAAATTATTTACTGTAATAAGAGAATATTTGTATTTAAATTTTCTTACTTTATATACAAACTAGCACTATAAATGTGAATGTGCCTTTCTCCTTGAGCTGCTAAGCAATCATTTGCTTTTTTCCTTGGAAGCAAGATTTTAAATTAAAAAAAAAGTCTTTGTTCACTCAAAGCCAGGTTGTGCCACAAGAGACTTTTTATTAATTAGTAAGGCTTTTAAAAGGAGCAGGTATGTATAAAAGCAACACTTGTTAAGCTGGTATTTGTAGCTGTTGCACGTGAAATGTCTTTAAAAGGAAGTTTTAGATGTATTCAATACCTTGGAAGATATGAGGTCTGAGCATGGAACTCCTGAATTTTTAATTGTGGCTTTGATGTTTTCCCCCCAAAAGCTGGAGTTTGATTTTTGTCTCTAATTTTTTATGTCTAAAGTGGAGGGAAATAACTTTGTTCTGTCTTTTTAAGTCATTAAAGTTTATCAAGTACTTTGAATACAACAAAACTCTGTTGGAAATGCTGAGTATTGTCTGGCTTTTTCTACACAGTGTTGACAATTTTGGACTTGGTCTTCTGCTTCAGACTAAGCAGATAAAGCGCATGGTGTCATCATATGTTGGAGAGAATGCTGAATTTGAACGCCAGTATTTATCTGGTGAGCTTGAAGTTGAGCTTACACCTCAGGTAAGGAGCGTCTCTAGCAGACTGATGATTTCTTTTCATCAAAAATAATGAGTAGAATAATGCTTAAGTGCTCTTACAAAATTATTTTGCAGTCCAAATGTTTTGCCTGTGTACAGATGTGCAGTAAAGACAGATGGCACTTGCCATCTTAGGATCATGGGCTGTAGGATGCAAATTATCTGTTAAGAACGGACTGGTCATATTGTGTGAATTGCTTTTATGGCTCGTTACATCATATTAATTTCAAGTACATGTGTGTATGTGTGTATATACATATATGTATATTTTGTTGTACAATGTTTGGGTTTTGGTAGTTCCTCTCAGATTGTAGAAAACCATATGAAGTATGCTCACTACTGTGGCCCATATAAGGGGAAAAAAGTCGGGGAGTTGCTGAATTCTGGTATTGGTGGCAGCTCGTGTGCTTTTGGTGATGTTGCATGTGCAGTGTCTGCCATCTAGTGAGCAGAAATCAAATTAGGAGATTTCAGTTCATTGGGAGACATAACTCTTTTGGGCTTGTTCATTAAATCTTAGTTAAATTAATCTCTGCATAATGTTGTGAGCCAGTATTTATGACTTTACTTTTTAGCACCATAGTTTTAATGGTTTTAGCATTGCCAAGCTACCCAAATAGCCTGAATGCAATGAGATCCTAAAATCATGAGCATCAGTCACATTCTATTGAGATCTAGTTTTGTGAAATTAGTACTCTAACTTTAAAGCCTACAGCATGTGTGGCATTTCGAAAGGTGACACGTAACCTTTGGACTTGAAACAGCTATTAATTTAAGTCTCTGGAAAAAGCAACACTCTTAAGTTTTTATGGAGAAGAGAGTCTTGGGCTCCATCTCTTGGAAATGTCTCTTGGAATCCCATAGATGGGCAGAAAAGCGCCTTTTATGCCCAGTCAGCTGACATAGAAATAACCAGACACTTATCACTTCTTATGTTTCAAAAGTTGCAAATCTCACAATTTGTCTTTTCTTTCTTCCTACTTAATGTTCTGTACTTCCATCTGGAAGACCTTGAACTCTTTAGACATGTAATTGGCTTTGTGGACTGCACAGACAAGCTATGTAGATTCACCATGAAAATACTGGGTCTACAGTGTGCAGTGGTAAATAGTAAGGTGAATTAATGACTTGTTAGAAGATGTGAGGATTTGAAATATTTGTGTCAAGATAAAATAGTCTTTTGGAAAATGCTCTTCAAGTTTGGTATGACTTTAAGCAAAATGGGGGACTGCTGTGTCCTTGTTACACAGTAAGGGAGATGTCATAGTGAGATCTTTAAATGCTAAGGCTGCTTGGGACGCAGGACTTTGCATCATTGCATGGTTCGCGTCTGCCTCTTACCACCATGTTGTAAACCTAACAGAAGTCATTGTGTTTCTTGCAGGATAAATGGAAAATGCAACCTATGTTCTGGAGGCCATAAAGTTAGATAATTTATCATTATTTTCTTGTCTTGCTTTCAATCCATAAAAAAATATTTTAAAAAACTGGGAAAGGACACTAATGAAAAGCAGGAAGACATGTCTTTGGCTATAAGTCCATAATTAAGGCTCATGAGAAATTTGGGCTATTAATATCAGCTGGAGATAGAGCAGAGTGCAGATGGGGTGGTCAGATAGAGTAGAAATGCTGTTCTATCAGCTTCTTGGTATTCTTAGCATCGGCATTCCAGATCACTGGACTCCCTCTTCCTTTCTCGATCTGCTGTTTCAACTTGGAGTGAGGTTTGATGTTTTTCTTAAGATGTTGGAGAATGAAACGGATGTGTAGGACTGTTGTGGAGGAAAAGCTTTCTAGCCTAGGTAGCCAAGTAGGAAAGAGAAAAAGAAGTCTATATTCCTGTCAGAGTAATGGATTGGGAAACAAGCTGAAGGAGAGGAAGTGCTGGGGCTTGGGAGTTGATAGGGAGTTCTGTGTCTGTGTGCTCTTGAGCAATTTATGGCAACGTGTGAAACATTTCTTGCCATACCCAGTACCAGTTCTACAGAGGAGAGCTAAAATAGCAGGTAGAAATAGATGTGATGGTCTGCTGAATTCAGAAGGAAGAGCTCCCGATGACAGGATATAAAAAGCTCAACATGAGCCAGCAATGTGCACTTGCAACCCAGAAAGCCAACTGTATCCTGGGCTGCATCAAAAGAAGCATAGCCAGCAGGTCGAGGGAGGTGATTCTCCCCCTCCAGTCCACTCTGGTGACACCCCACCTGGAGTACTGCGTCCAGCTCTGGAGCCCCCAACATAAGAAGGACATGGACCTGTTGGAGCGGGTTCAGAGGAGGGCCACAAAAATGATCAGAGGGCTGGAGCACCTCTCCTGCTGAACGGGTTGGGGCTGTTCATCTGGAGAAGAGAAGACCTTATAGTAGCCTTCCAGTACCTAAAGGGGGCTTATAAGAAAGATGAGGAGAAACCTTTTAGCAGGGCCTGTTGTAATAGGATGTGGCGGGTTATGATCTTAAAACAGAGGGAGCTGGATTCAGACTTGATATAAGGAAAAAAAATTGTTACAATGAGGATGGTGGAACACTGGCAGAGGTTGCCTGGAGAGGTGGTTGATGCCCTATCCCTGGAAACATTCAAGGCCAGGCTTGATAAGACTCTGAGCAGCCTGATCTGGTTGGAAATGTCCCTCGTCCTTGCAGGGAGGTTGGACTAGATGGCCTTTAAAGGTCCCTTCCAACCAAAATGATTCTATAATTCTATGAGAAATAAGTTCATGCAAGCCATTCATCAAAGTTTGATCTGTTGTTCCCAAATGAATAATTCTTAAATATGTTTTCTTATAGGGTACGCTCGCTGAACGTATTAGAGCAGGAGGAGCAGGAATCCCAGCGTTTTACACTAGTACTGGCTATGGGACGCTGGTGCAGGAAGGTGGTGCACCTATCAAATACAACACAGATGGCACCATTGCCATTGCCAGCCAGCCAAGAGAGGTAAGATGTCAGTTCGTTATTAGGAAGCCTTCTGCTTTCAAAACTGAATTTCTTACGCATTTAGAAACAGTAGTTTAAGCACCTCTTGACTACATTTAACTCTGGTATAATGGATTAACAGGATGCCTGTGGTATCAGACACATTAGTTTTCCTCCCACTGCCCTCTTTTGTCCTTTGTGATATATTAGAAAAGTTTTTACAGCTTTAGGGTGACTTAGCATCAAGAACTGGTCTAAGTGAAAACCTGCCTTGCTGAGTTACTCTTCACTTGACAGGTCTCTGATGGAGTTTGCTGTATATTCAACTAATATCTTGTTCCAGGCCACTGCAGTGCACATTATGGACTGATAACAACCTCCTGTTAGTGGGGCAGGTGCTCCTTAAATCCTGTGCTATGGAGTAAGCAGCCCTGCAGCTGCACATGGAGGTTTAGCATTAGAAGAGATGGGAACATTTTCGTGTTAAATAGGGAAAAGATCAGTTGACACTAGCTTTCAGGAAATGCGTTTGACAACAGTTGAAATGCAATTTAGTCTGAGTATTTGAAATTGCAAAGAAATAAGAGAGCACGGCTTGCAAGTGAGAAACAAGGACTTCATATTGAAATTGGATGTAGAGTTTGAAGAAGGGAAGAGACTTCTCAGTGCCATAACTGTACTTGAGGAAATGGATGGGCCTAATGCTGTATCTTCCAATTGGGCTGCAAACAGCATTAAATTCTACATCAAAAATGTTTCTAGGGTAAAGGTAATTTCCCCCTCACCATGTTTTTTATGTATTTTGTACATGGTTATTTTCAGTATCTAATTATTAACTTAGTCTTTTTTTTCTCTTAATTTTCTTACTGAACATGGCATTATAATGTTTTACCATGTGAAGGAATGTTTTGTTTATTAAATAGCTCATGATTTTGATAACATTTTTATTCTACTTTTAACATTTGTGGAGAAGTCTTTCTTACTCTCCTCGCTTTTTTGGGGGGGCTGATAACATGACTAGCATGATTTGATCAAATCCATTCTCTGAATCTATTTTGAAATCAAGTACCATTTTAAAAAAGGTCAGATCTCCTTTTACAGTATCAAAAAACTGACGTCTGATACATATTTTTGTCGTACTTCCTCCCCTTCTCAGAAATTTTAAGTAGCTCTCAACCAGTATTTGTGTATACCCTAAACTTCCACATTGTTAAGAGAAATGCTGTTTCATGTTGATAGGACGAGGGGTAATGCTTTTAAAATAGAATGAAGCAGATTCAGACTGGACATAAGGAAAAAATCTTTTACAATGAGGGTAGTGGAATACTGTCCCAGGTTGCCCAGAGAGGTGGTTGATGCCCCATCCCTGGAAACATTCAAGGCCAGGTTGGACAGGGCTCTGAGCGACCTGATCGGGTTGGAGGTGTCCCTGCTCCTTGCAGGGGGGTTGGACTAGATGACCTTTAAAGGTCCATTCCAACCCAAACTATTCTATGATTCCTTGATTGTATATAGGATTAAAATACTGTTTGTCAGTTACATATTGTGGCTTCACGCACAATATCGTTACAAGTACTGATCATAAATGCAGAGGAAACAAAATGAAATTCAGCCTGACACATTATGTGATTTGAGAACTCTGTCTCAAATTCACTTCGTTTTAAATTTGGGGTTTCTGGTGGTGGGCAGTGATAATGAATTTTTTCAACAGTTCTACTTTAGCACTTCAGTTGCACGTCTAATACCAGTAGATGGAGCAGCAGGAATACAGATCTGATTCTTGTTCTGTTTCACTAAACAGACACTGTAATAAAACTGGGGTTTACAGCCTTTCTGTGCTTCTCTCTTATTATACAGTTAAGCTACAGTTTTTAATATAAAATTTTATGTAGTACAAAAGGAAGTATAAATATAATAGTCTGTAAAATTAACCCCATGAAATAAATATTACATGGGAGATCTGCTTGAAGAAACCTACATTTCAATAGTGTACTTTTCTCTGCAGGTGCGAGAGTTTGATGGCCGTCACTTTATTCTGGAGAAGTCTATTACAGGAGATTTTGCTCTTGTAAAGGCATGGAAGGCTGATCGTGCAGGGAACATTGTTTTCAGGTATGACTTCTTTACTGAGAGGAAAAGATTCTTTGACCATTTAGATAATGAAAGAGAAGGAGAATCCTGTCTCCTGTGTGATGGCAAAATAACGTTTTACTTATTTCATTTTCTTTCACACTGCCTTTCTACTGTCAAATTACACTGCTATAAAAAAAACCCAAAATATAATTGCTTTTTCTAAAGACTTTTGAGAATTCAAACATAGCTCTGAAATAAAACATTAGTAGTTCAAAACGAGACACAGAAGACCAAAGTCATTATGGTGACTGTGGAGAAATATAGTGACATCTGTTCATTTCAATTTTCATGTTAGTTTGGATCCTTTTCCTTGTGCAATTGAAGGCTGACCCGAGAGGTGCAGTTTCGTGTATGTCAGAAGGGAAGGGAACTCAGTCAGTCTTCTGGTCTGGGGATAGGAAAACTTATTCCATCCCCATAAAATTGTGTTTTAAGTCAATTTGATCTCAGTGGTGTAGAATAAGAATTTATAAGAATTTAAACATCTTTTGCAGTGAAAAGTTTGGATGTTGCATTAGTGATAACATCATTTATCTGAGTTGCTATATTTACACTCTGGTTTATCCTGAACTGAAGCAGGAGAGGTTTGCTTATGTTTAATGTCTGGTTTTTATTTGTTTATTTTATGGCTATCAGATGAAAAGGTAAGTGTTATGGTAACCAGTTGCAGTTTACTACAAGAAGGTGCTGAATGACGCAGTCTGTCTTTGTATGTATTAGAACAAACAAGGAGTTGAAAAAGCAATTGAAAAATGTGCAGATAAAATAATACTTTTCAAGTAATGCTTGTCTTTGTATATATGTGTATATATACAAATGTATTCACATAAACTTTTATCTATACATCTTATAATATTAAATTAAAATACTTGAAAATTAAGAAATAATTTTTTATTTTATTATTATTATTTTTATTAACTTTTGACATCCTGGCTTGCCCACTGGTAAGACAGGATGTTTTCTGACTGAAAACCAAACTTTCTTGTGTGTATGTACATGAATTTGCAAACTGCTAAACTGCTTTCCTTAGGCTCTGGAATGTGGAATAGAGGAAACAGTCTTCCCCCTTGGGCTTGTCTTTGTTTAATCTCAAGTCTGTGCTTTTACCCTGTATCTATCTACTGATGCTTGCCTACCTCTGAAAAATTCTTTTGTTCTCCACAGAGAAAGACTAGTTGCATTCTTGCTTTTCCCCCCTTTTCCTTTCTGTTCTATGGTCTCTCTTTGTGCCTTTCTCTCTCCTTCCTTTCAGAAGTCTTTGTATGTCTTCCACGTTCACACAATGCAGTTGATACCAGATACAACTTCCATCTGGAGTGGAAACCTAAAAATCTTGACTCCTACTTTCAAGTGTAACTAATCAAAGATGCAAACATTTTCATCCAGTGTCTAACTCCATGTAGACTAGTGCTAGCTTATGTAATTTGCTTGTAATAAGCAGTGTCCCATTCTAGTTTTGAATGACAGATAGATTACCTGATGGCCTAGAGCAGAGAAATGTAGGCTCATCTCATAGCCTGCAGAAGAGATCAGAGGAGGAAATTGTAATTTAGAATATAACAGCAGTAGTTCTGTAATCTACAGGATGAAAAGGAAAATGTATTTTTGACGTCATGCTACATGTCATATACTGAGCATGTATTCACTGCCAGTGGGACCCTTCCATACTTTTTTTTTATTATGTGACTTCTGGTTTTGTTTGTTGAGGTATGCCTAGATGTGTTTACTCACATTTGCCACCGCTTTCACAGCATGTGGTACTGTTTATAGTATGTTTCCCATGACTCTGGTGTCTGTGAAGCCAGTAGGAATGGAGTAAGTATATGCCAAACTATTAATCACACCCAAGCTAAGAGCTTTTTTCAATCTAAAGGGTGTACTTTAGGTAGACTTGTTTGAAGCACAGGTCAGCATGAGGGTTTTTTTTTGTCTGTTCTGGTACATGAAGCTACACTGTTTTCCTGGGCATCTGGAATGGCACCAGCTCCTTTAGAAAACAATTTTTTTTTTTTTAAACAGAGCTTTTTCTATATGATATTTTGTGTCCTCTAGTTCTTTTGTTCCATACAGCATGCTGTGGCTGCTTTCCTTCTAGGTGTCTTTATGCTGAGTGGACTACTGTGCACCACAGCTGTTGCCTAACAAGACTTGTGTCTGGCCCAGTAGGTGATAATTCTTAGGTATAGTGCACTATTTCCAAGACAGATATTCCAAGACTCTCTCAAACATAATGAATAATCCCACGTTGTTCTTGTGCCAGCTGAAAGGATGTGTGTATGGGCATTTCACTTTGTTAGTCTGTTGCAGGTACTAGTTCTACTTAGCAGAAGAGAGCGTCTCCAGGTCTTAGGCTGCCTTGAAGCGTTACTCATTAGGGACAACAGCAGGAAGTGCCACTGCTTTTGTGGATATTCTACCTCCTTTGTCTCCCTGCTTTTTTTCATCTGGTATGATCCTGCTTTGGAATAGTTCTAGCCAAATATACTTCCACTTTATAAGCGGAGGTGTGGTTTGGTGCTGAAGAAAGTACACTCTTGACAAAGGAAAAGAAATGTTAAAGGGATAACCTGAGTCAGGGCCCCTGCTGTCATGGACAGTCATGTCAGGTCACCACTTCATGCTTCAGGTGGTTCTGCAATATGTAAATTCAACTCATATCTGAGGTGTCTCTTCAACTCTTCATTATTAGGTACGTAGTGGGTGTAGTTCATTATTTTAGTCTACTATGAGTTAGTTTGCTATCTTTTGCCTTTGGGAGAAAAGCTGTTGTCATGCCTTTGGGTCAGCTTAGGAATCTGTTGCAAGGACAATGGACTTTGTAGACATTGCTGAGTCTAGATGTCCAGAAAGCTATCTTAAAATAAAAAGGCAAACTTGGCTATCTAGTTTGTGGATTTCATACTCCAAAAACATGAACATTATTCTGTGTTGGAAAGTAAGTATAGTGTTTCTGTTTTTTTTTTTTTTTTTTCTTTTGGATAATGTGTTCTTTAGGAATAAGACCTTTAATCTTGTAAAAGATTGCTACTTCTGAAACAACTTTACCCAAAATTGCATAAGCTTTTATAAACACAGCCAAAATCAAGCCCATTAACTGTTCCTAATTTGTATTGAAATGTTTTCTTGTAACTGTTTCCTCTATGTAAAAAAAAAAAAACCAAATATCAATTCTTTTACTGACAGATGAGTGGCTTCCATCTTGAGAAAGTCTTTGGCTCAGAAATGTAGTCGCTTGTGATGAAATAATGAATTCTTTGTTTCCACATCTGCCTTCCTCCGTCTGTATCCGTTCTCCTGTTATTTTAATTCAGCTTTTTCAGCTCTTATTTTTGTTCTCATTTTCTACTCTACCTAGTTTAGGGCCGTTTTCCCTAAATCACTACTAGCTAGCATTGTATTTATGCACTAAGAGAAGAATATATTTTTTTTTTTATGGTTTCCTCTTCTTGCGTGCTTTTGTCTTTACACAGCCACAGAGGAGACCCATGGATGAAAGATGTTATCCCTTCTGTAGCCTCTGTTAGAGGCTTCACAGCTGCTTTGTATTCCAAAGAAAACAGGATTTCCCCAAGATACGTGTTTTTGTGTATAGCTTTTATTCTGTAGGTCTCTGCACTAGAAATCCTGTTAAAACTGCAAGGTCGTCTCAGGATTTGGGCATTTCAATTCCCTTCCTCCCCCAAAGCCACGAGGTGGCAGCAGCATCCCAAGGTTCAGCATGGCCAGAGCACTGGGCCTGGTCATTGCACGGCAGGGTGAAGAAAGGAGGAGAGGGCATTGGGAAATAAGGATGATCAGAAAACAAATACTTCTGTGGAAATGGGACAGGGAAAAAGGAGTTTGGACTTATTTTGAACCATAGTTTTGTGCATTTCGTTGAAAATTTTTTAAGAGTTCTATTTTTTAAAAGGGAAAAATGCTGAAAAGCCATCGGTGGAACACCACTAAAATATACATAATTTTTCCTAAATATTATGCTGCACAGCTTTGCAGCATAAATTTTGCCTCCTGAAAAATACAGAGAGGCAGCTGACATAGGTCACTTGTTTTTCCTTGTGCCTGCTAGGATCTCAGTGCAGATCCCAGCATGGTTATACACGTCACACATTACTTCTATTCCCTAGAGATTCTCATGTTACAAAAATACTGTGTGGGAATGCTTAAAATGAATGCCAGAGTCTTGCAGTGAGTGCCAAAACTGGCACAGTTTTTTTTAATCATGAGAATTGGATTAAATTTACCACTGTGCAAAGTGCTATCCCAAGTCCTGTTCTGAATTATGAAGGCATATGTGGGACTTGAGAGGTTGCTAGGCCCTATGCTGGCCCTCCTGTGGAGATTAATTTCATTCTTTGTGCAGTGAAGTAATGGGAAGGTACATGATACAAAGCCCAGCTGGCTGCCACTGGCTTGCTGTGCTGCTGCTCTTGGATCTAATAAGTGGAGATATCAGTAGCATACCCAATTTCAATTAACAATGTGCTGAATAAAAGTCAAAAGAACTGTAATAAATATTTTCTAATGTAGCAAAATATGATTTAATTTTATATACATATTATACAATTCCATAATACCTTTTCCTCCCTCCTATATTTTTGTTAGCCCTCTAGATATTTGACGAAAAGATTTGTGATGTTTGTATCACAGAGATACTTGTTGTACTTCATCTCTGAAAAGTCTTTCCTTTTATTATTACAGCTTTTAATATTTACTAATTTTCTTTTGCAGGAAAACTGCAAGAAACTTCAACCAACCTATGTGTAAAGCTGCCAAGACAACTGTGGTAGAGGTAGGGAATTGAAACATAGTAAGCCTATGTAGTCTACAAAACCCCTTTGTTTTGCATGGTACTTTGGGGACAGAGTTCTCCTTTTCTTGACTTGTTGGGGGATTTCGTATTAGGGACAGTGGTCTAACCTGTCTCCTTGCATTGCCTATTCCTAACACTATGCTCTGTCTTGCTGATTAGTTCACCATGGTTCCTCGGTTGTTACTGATTCTGGTCAGGACTTCATTTTCACTGTGATCAGCCTTTGGAAGGGAGACATGGCAAGAGCCTTCAAATTTGTTAAACAAAATAATATTTGGATGAAAGAAGAAACAGTAGGCTTAGGCTATGCTTGAGAAGATTAACATAAGATCTTATGCAAAGCTTCCTGATAATAAGGATAAGTACATAACAACATAGATTGGGCAAATCATGGAGCTATCACAGTTGTAATCTCTAAAATTTAATAGATTACCTTAATAGAAACTCTTCTAGACTATTTCTAGACTATTTCCATCCAGCTCTGGAGGCCCTAACATAAGAAGGACATGGGCCTGTTGGAGTGAGTCCAGAGAAGGGTCGTAAAGATGATCAGAGGGCTGGAGCAGCTCTCCTCTGAGGACAGGCTGAGAGAGCTCAGTCTGTAGAGGAGAAAGCTCCAGGGACACGTTATAGCAGCCTTCCTGTACCTAAAGGGGGCCTGCAGGAGAGACGGGGAGAAACTTTTTAGCAGGACCTATTGTGACAGGTAATGATTTTGAAATAGAGGGAGGTAGATTCAGACTTGATATAAGGAAAAAAAAATTTACAATGAGGGTGGTGGAACACTGGAGCAGGTTGCCCAGAGAGGTGGCAGATGCCCCATCCCTGGAAACATTCAAGACCAGGTTGGATAAGATTCTGAACAACCTGATCTGGTTGGAGATGACCTTGCTCCTTGCAGGGGAGTTGGACTAGCTGGCCTTTAAAGGTCCCTTCCAACCCCAACTATTCTGTGATTCTATGATTCTAGTAAGTTCTAAGTGGAAGAGGCTTTTATTTCTTCAAGTTTTTTGCTTTGTTTATTTTTTTTATTTGGGTATTGGGTTTTGTTTTGGGTTTTTTTTGTTAAAATGTTATCTGGAAAATGTATTTGTTACATAAACATCTCTGGATAATACATTTGGAATTTGAGTTATTTCTGTGTCTTTTGCAGATCTATTGCAAAAAATACCCTAGAATTTGTCACATGACTTACAGTGACAATTCAGCAACAGTACCTGAATTTTCACTGTTCATCATAAATAAAATTTTAAAATATTTTTCCATTTAAAAATGAAATAAAGAATCTTTCATAATTCCCTTTCCTTCTAGTCACTTGCCCTAAATACTTTGTTCAGTCTGGCATTTAGAGAATTTAAGTAGATCAAAGCCTTCCACCTACATTCCATCGCATTCTCTCTTTCTGCTCTTCTATCAATGTGTGATAGGGTAGAATTTTCTTGTCAGTGAGTTGCAATTATGTGACATCCTTCTTGCTATAATTCCACTTAGCAGTCTTTAGTAGATCTGCTGTGAACTGTGTCCACCATGAGTCTTGTTGCATTTTCAATACCATTTAAAAACTGACAAGCTTTTTGCAAGATGGCACATTAATATTACCTTACAACTCTATGTTTTTATGCACAAATTAATGAGTAAAGAGGCATAACCAGAGATTTAAGACGAACAGATATATTGAACCAAATGCAATGCCTTATTGTCTTAACTTTTTAGTATCTTTCTTCCAAAGTGGAGTTCAGAATGTTGTGTTTGGATTTAAGAGTTCAAACCCAGGGAATCGGAAGGAGATATCTCAATAGGGCATCTAGTACATCCTCAGTACTGAGCATTGTCAGCCTGCAGCTGTTTAGAGCTAATCACTACAGAACTGAGGCAAATGAAGATTTCATCTGACTCCATGTTGTTCAAGGCTGAAGGGTGAAATTCTCAATCCCACCGACAGGGAGAAGAAAAAAGTTTGTGTAGGGTAGTAATTCGGATATTCTCTTGGCAGCAGGGATTTCTTAATTCTGATATCTGTTCCCAGCTCTGTTTCTGTTTTTCACCCACTGACCATTTCACTTAATTTAAGTAGACAGTCCTAGAAGTAGAGATTTGGAGCCATCCCTGCTCCTTTCCATCAAACTAGCTACAGGTCAGATTTGTCTTCAGAGTCATGTGGTGATTAATCTGGATTTGCAAGATTGTAGTTTCTCAGTCTGGTGCTCTCGTCTTGATTTTGAACCTGGAGCTTTGTACCTGTTACGCATGGCTAGCATGAAGCACCAAACTGAGGCAGGTAACTAGCAAAAATTAGAGGCATATCCCTCTGTTTCTGATTTTTGATTCAGCTGCTGAATTTTTCCTTTAAAATGAATACTATGAATACACAGAAAAGAGAGTTGTTGATCCTCATAGCTACTCTGATGGATTATTTATGTCCCTTTTCTGCTTATTTGTATACATCTAGTTTTATCCAGTCCTTTAGAAGCAATCTCTTTTTCAGGAACAGAACTTCGTTTGTTAAACTTCATGTTAGAAGGATGGGTGCTAGGCCATTCACTTATGTCACTATTAAGCTCAGTAATTACATGCAATCAGAGTATAACTTAAATTTTAGAAGATAGGTTTAATCAGAAAGTTATCCTGCCTTGATGCAACTAAAACAAGAGATGGAACACTTATCCTTCTGTTTATGCTTGTTCCAGTGGTTAATCACTCGCACTGGTATAAATATGTCTTTTTACTGTAATTAATTTGGCTTTAGGTTCCATCTAGTGCTTTTACTCTCTTCTGCTAGATTAAAAACCTTTCTGAAGCTGCCATTTCCTTCCCACTCAGTGACCTCTCAGTGCTGTTGATACGATGGACAGATTGAGGTCTTAATGGTTCTAACTGTAAAACATTTTCTTCAGCTCTCCTATCCTTTTTATGTTCGTCTTGTTCTCACTCTGTCTTTTTCTGAAAATTTACAACTGTGAACAACTGGAGTGTCTTCAGCATTGTAATACTGCTGCCATTAATGTCACCTGAAAAGTAAAGTTACTCTTTGCTCCTGCTGCTTCCTTGTTTGCATTTGCATATCTGTACTCGTTGGTGTTCATTGTACAGGGGCCCCTGCAGCATTAGTTGCTTACATCTTGTTGACCCATTTTTAGCATACTTTGGGAAAAGTGTAATCAGTGTTTACCAACATGCATTGTGTAAGTATGGCAGGTATTTCTTGATCACAGATGTCTAACTTTGTGTTTTGTTCCAAACTGTGTTATGTGTTCAAAAACCATATAGACGTTGCACTTCAGGACATGGTTCAGTGGACATGGTGGTGTTAGGTTGATGGTTGGACTTGATGATCTTGGAGATCTTTTCCAACTTTAAAGATTCTATGATTCTATGTCTGAGTAGACCCAAGTTACCTGTTGTGTCTGATACTGCCGCTACCTTCTTACAATTTATTATTTCACCAGTCTTTCCTCAGATTTATTTTAGTTTCTGATCTTTGATAAAAAATATGGAATGGCACTTGGCATAGTAAGATCCATAACAAGGGAAATATATACTACTGGAAATACAGTCTCAAGGTATCTGTGAACTTGATGAAAGGGGGAAGTGCACTGGGAATCAATGGCATTTCTTAACCTTCCATCTAAGTTAACACAAGGAGCTGTGAAAGCTCCTGACTTTCATACACAGTAAAAGACACTTTTTTCTTTAATGTATTAAAGCTACTGTTCTGTAGATTAAGTCAATGTTGCATTTTATACTCTTAGCTGAAGTGCGGACAGACACTTAATCTTTGTAACAGTTCGGAGGTGGGAGAACTTGGCAGTATTTGCGGATGTGGAGGATAAGAGTACAGACAAAATACTCCACCTCACAAACCCACAAAGTGATAGCTGTTACTTGCTTAAAAACTCTCCTGTGTTGTGAGAAATTAGACTGGCTGTGTGTAGAAATGCTTCTGAAGGAGGAGGAAGTCAGGCTGTACCATTACCAGTTACATTTGTGGCACGCAGTGGAGAGTTACGGGTTTTTAAAATTCCTTTAGAACAATTTCAGATTAAAGTGTCTGACCCTCAGCCTTGTTTGTTTTGACTGGGCAAATGGTCAGAAGTAGCTGTTCAGTACCCTTTTGGGGATCAAAAATACATTGATTGTAAACTTCTAATAAAATGCAAGAGATGTTTACTGACCTGCACAAATATTTTGGACCATTACATGCATTTCTCTTGTTTATGTAAGTGATAGGAAGGGGAACCTGCCAACATTTGTGATAATAAGGATGTATAGTAAGGCTCAGATAACTGTCTGTAAAGATCTAACTGTCCTGAGTCCAGTGGAATTTCTACTTTAATTTAAAGAGGACCAGTATTAAGTGTCAAAAAGAAGTTTTTGACTGAATTGCATGTTGTTTGGAAGGTAACATTTGCAGAGAAAAAAGTTAAATAATCCAGTATTGGCAGCATTGGTTAGTTTGGCATTGTCTACATGTGAAAACAAAATGTTGCAAGAGCTTTTTTTTTTTTTTTTTTTTTTTTTTAGTTTTTCTACAGTGTTGCATTTGAAAGAAGTTATCTGTTTGTCTGCTTCTTACTTCACCTTGCAGAACCTGCAGGAGTTAAGTATGCAGTCAGAGCTGTAGCTTTGTTCGGAGCTGAGCCCTCATGCACACACTCAGCCTGCGGCTTTCAGTTCATTTTCAGATCTGTAAGCACCGAGCCACCAGCCCTTGTAAAGGTGCAGAGGAAGGGCTTGGCATGTGAAGGAACTTGAGGGCTTGTGTGGTCTTATATATGTGGTAACACTTCCAGTACTCTCTGTTGAATGAAAGACACGTCTGCTGAATTCAGCAGGAAGCACTGCTGTCAGGCCCCTGAACAGAACCATTGAATTGTGTGGTAGGAAATGAAATGTGTAGCAGCTCAGAGTTACAGGGAGGCCTCCTGTTGTGTGCCTAGACTGCTAGGGCACAGGCTGTTACATTTGGATGCTTTCTAAGATGTGCATCTTCCTGTAGAGGCTCCTGTGAGCAGAAGCCCACCAGGAGGGACAACTTTTGGTGATGATGTCTCTTTTTTTTTGGAGAGAATTGAGGCAAACCAAAGCCTCAGGAAAAGACATGGTGTGACCTTGCCAGGTGTGGGTGTCATGACAGCATGGGAGAGGTGGAGGGTGATACAGGCTTGGGGTCTTGCACTCTGCCGTGGAGGAGTAAACATCCATAACAGCCCCAAGTGTCCCTAAAATGTTGTCCGTTTTTTTGCCATTGTTATTCTCTCCTGTGAGACCTACTGATCCTTGTCCCTCATGAAGTGGTTTGAGATGTCAACCACTGCCATGATGTAAGTGTTTGATAGTGTTAATAGTCAATATGTTTTTAGAAATATTTATTGACTGGCTGTTTGAATATCCAGCTTGAATAATTTTCTTGTTCAGATTGCGGAGGAGGGCTAAATATATCTCCCTGTGTAAGCAGCATTTCCACTTCAAATAATATTGGGGGAGGAAAAAAAGAGAGTGTATTTTCTCATAAAAATGCATTAAATAAAAATCATTAAACCCTGTGTTTTATCTCTGGTTGCCTAGGAACAACACAGCCACGTCAGTGAGCGCCATTATCTCAGGTACAATGAACTGTGCTACACTAAGGGACAGAAGCAGACTGAAATAAGCTATTTGTATCCTGTTATCTGTGCTAAATCATGGCATTGTGTTTTATTGAGGAAACTGGAAAATGAACCTTTTTTTGGGTGGCTTTTCCTCCAAGTGCTTTAAAAATGGCAAAACTTTCCTCAGATGCATAGCTCTGTTCTAAGGAATTCTTTAAAGTGTTTGCACAGTGACAGATTACTGAAAAAAAACCCCAAACCTTTAAGTACTATTTTAAACTAGAAAAACAATCTCAAATAATCTTTTTCTTTACCTAGATACCCCAGCTGTGGAATTTGAAACTGACCACTGATACAGGAAGTGGTTCTGGACTTGAGATGGGCACAGACTTTGCATTAGGATGTGTTTCTGAGAAACCACAAATCAGTGTTTGAGGCCAAGAAGGATACAGAATTGAGGTCCTTCTGTGCAAGTGCTGTAACCACTCAGCTGTTGTGTTGCTATAGCCTTTTTCAATATTCTTTAGTTGCTCAGGGGATGGTTGCTGAGGGGGTGCCTCACAGATCTGCAGTGGGGGAATATTTTGTTTGAGAATCCCATTTGGCACAGGATGGACGCTGAGCTGCTTAGTCCTCCAACCTTACCAGCAGCTTTTGGCAAAAGTGACAGTAGAGTTCTAGTTACCATAATATATTAGTATAATATACGAAAAATGTTATATATGTAAATATTTGTAATTAGTGCAAGTACAGAAGTCTTACCAATTGGCTCAGCCCTGGCCAGCGGCACATCCCCCCTAGACCTGGCTGAGTCCACTGGACAACCTTCCAGCAGCTTCTTGTAGAAGTTGCCACTGTAGCCCCTCCCTCACTAAACAAAACTAACGCACCAGAGTACAAAGCAGGCTGAAGTGTTTCATGCCTTTTCTGCTTCAGTGTTCAGCTATGTTAAAAATCAGTTTGGTGGCTATTATAGTGCCAGTCATAGAAGGTTAGAGAACAAGTCAGAGAAGGATTGGAATTGAAATCCAGGGACTAGTGGCACTGATTTGGAAAAGCATCTCCTAGAAATGTTTGCAGACCATTGCCACGGTAATTTTAGTTTGCCAAAAAGAAGCTCAGTCCCAGACTCTGCCTCTTCTTATTTTTATTTCCCTTCGTTGTATTTGATTCCTTGTTTCTGTGTGTGCATGTGTTTATTAAAAGATAGAACAGGGAAACAAAACATTTTTACAGCTGTTGTACAGGCCATCTTATGATGATTTGAGAAGCACTGGAATAGACTGGGCCAGAAGGGAGTTCATAAGGTAGTTCTTTTTACATTTAGTTAACATGCTTCTGATTTTCAGGGAAATAAACTTTAATAGTTAATTTAGCTGTGGTTTTTTTTTTTTTTCCCCCTACAGTTGCTTTTCTTGTATATAAAACCTTTATGTGGGTTCTGATTTGGCACTTCATTGCTGGAGCAGTGTTGAGTGGTTAAAATTCACAGCAGATCGAATTGTTGCTGACTGTTCAGATAGTTTTACCTACACACAACATTGTGCTGGAAGATTGAGATTTATTTTTCTTTTATCTGTCTCTTATATTTTATTCCTTTCTGGAATGAGTATCATGAGCTTTCTCAGCATTCAGCTTCAGAAGTTCATTGCAGATGTGAATATAATCCTCAATTAAAAAAAAAATCCTTTTATCCCTGTCACATATGTTAAGAACAAATATGACATTCAAAAAGAACAAGCTAAAGCAAGTCCATGGTTGATCAGTAGATGCTGCAGATTGTCAGGAAGTCAGTGTGCTGGGGAAACTGATGGAAAGCCTCTGTTTGCTCTTAAAGCTAAATTTAGGGTTTTTTTCATAACAATTTGTAGAAAGCTTGATACACTGCACATTTGAAGTATATTTCATTAGGTCATTTCATCAGGTCTTGTATCATGAGAATTTGAAAATTAATAGTATTTAAAATCTTCTAGATTTAACTTTTCATTGTATGTACTAATTTGTACAATAAATTGATGATAATTCTTATGCCCTGCTTTGTGTGTAAAACGCATTAATCAATCGGTGATTTAGCAGTCTTTGCATTTTAAATCATACATGATTATATCACTGAAAAAGTGGTGCAGAAAGACTTTTGGGCATGATTTAAGGAATTTGCATGCATATATATTTTTATTTTTGTATCTTAAAGCAATAATTTGTTTTCTGTGCTATGAGCATCTCTGATGGAGTTTTCTAGTACAAAGTGAGAAAGATTTGACGTTCAAATTGAGAATCATAGAAAAAGTTCACAATGTGAGTAATTGCCTACTGCCATGAAACAAATGCATTTTTTCAGGTGGTCATTGTACTGAGATTTGAAAAGCTGCAGCCTTGTAAGTATTCCTGCAGTGAGAATTTTGGAGTAATAATTTGAATCAGTAGCTCAGATTTTAGTGATGCTGCTCTTGCAGCATCCTTCCCTGCAAATGCTGTAGAATAGAATTATTCAGTGAAGAAAGTGAGGATTTAAAGTGAAGTAAAGGACTGAGATCTCAAGACTGTCTTGACTTCAAATCATGCTGATTTTTCAGGCTGCAGAAGATGGTAAAAGAATGGCTGAGGACCACAGAGTAGCTTTCTATTTCTATTTCCTAAGTGGTTTCCTGGTGTTTGCTTGAAAGTTGCCTAGTCTTCAGGGTTTTTTTTCCAAAACTGTGTTAAGTTGCTTTATAGAAAGCCTGCACTCATGAAGTCAAGTGTATGGAAATGCACGCCCATTGATATTCTCATGAATGAGATATTAAGTTCCTTAGTTTGCCACTTGTAAGTGAGCTGGAGAAAGTGACAGCTAAACAAATCTTAAAACAACTTAATGTTTTAACAGGTGTGTTGGGTTTTTTTATTGTTGAAAACAAGCACATTTTTCTTTTGTGTTACCCTTTGGAATAAGTCAAATATATTATATCAGTTCTTTTCTTCTTGAAAGAAGTGGGGAAGAGCAAAGGGGAGAGCTGGGATATATTCCTGATCAAAACAGGGAGGTATGTAGCCAATTGGCTGTGTAAGCAATGCATTAAGGAGCACTCGTGTCCCCCAGGCTGTCAAAGAGCTGAATTTCTCAAACACTTTGAGCATCAAGAGCTGTAAATGAAGGTACAAATGCATCTAGCAATTAGTTTTTTAAGGAAACCAAACTTCTCAGTAAAACTAGTTTCAGGTACCAATTTTTATCCACAATACCTTCAGAATAGACACTTGCATTTTTATGGCAAAATTTTTGCCTGTTTGAATTCTGGACTGATGGAAGTTACAGTGATGTCTCATGGCTGTTCCTTGTTCTTATGTTATTATGCACCTTTGTTTCTATTGTTTTGTGCTATTGGGTTTTCTGGTTTTGGTTTGAGTTTTTTTGTGGTTTTGTTTGTTTGTTTTTTGTGGTTTTGGTTTTTTTTTTTTTTTTTTTTTTTTTGGAAAGTCTTTTAGCTTTTGTAACAACTTGGGATGAGGCTAGCTGAGAAACAGGCTTCCTAGCTTAGACAGTAGCACATTCTTGATGCTGTGGTATTTGGTCACCTCCTGTAAGGCATTTAGGAGGGGTTATCTGCTTTGTGTTTGCCTTTGCCACCAGCAATTAGAAAAGACTCCTGTCCCTCCGTGTGCACCAAAGCAGACTATCCCTTGATTTTCCCGAGCTGTGCATGCATTCAGTTTCTCCTGGTGTTCATGCATTAAGAAAAGCTGGTTTTACATGGTTTTGGTCTTATATTTTACAGAAATGTGATGGTAGATGCGCTTCATTCATTCAAAATTAGTACTAATTTGGGATTTTAAGAAACTCGAGATTTAAGGGACTAAATTGAGCCATCATACAAGTAGAACCGAGTTGCTGTTTGTGATGGATTCCATCAGATTCCATCAATGCTGAACATAGGCAATGCTGAACATAGGCAATGCTGAACATAGGCAATGCTGAACATAGGCAATGCTGAACATATGCTAACCAAATGTATCCGATGTGGACGTCTTGCAGGAAGCTTATAGGAAAGGGAAGGACCAGATGAGTTATATGAAGTTGGCTGCCCAACCACCTACTTCAAGTCTTTATCTAGACTTTCAGACACAAGAAACACAAAAATTGCTAAATGAACGGGAAGGTTTCTGACAGTACTGAATTTTTCTTTTAATCATTTAAAGGAATCGGAGACAGCAAAGAAACCTACCATTAATGTATTTCTAGTTTGAGGGGGCTGGGGAGGGAAGGGTTAAAAAACCAAACAAACAGTTTACAAAAAAACCCAGTTTAGATAAGATGGATAAGAATTCTATTGTGAATTTTAAGCCAATTGGTATTGGCTTGATGCAGTTTAGTGGTTATTCCCCCTGATTAATAACTAGAAATAGAAACAGAAAACTTCGTATGATCAGGAAATTAGAAGTCATACTTGTTATGACTTTGAATATCAGATATGCTAAAGACAGCTTTTCATTGCTGCTAGAGGGAAAGAAATCAGAATTTTCTCATTAGGCTGTGATGAGCAAAAACTTTATTTTTATGACGTGAAGGACTGACTTAACATATTTCTGTCAGCTTCAGCATCAAATAATAATTTTGGTTCTGTGAAGCACTTTATTTTTGTTTTTTTACTTCCGTGTATGTCTAGTGCTCTCCTTTCCAGGCAGCTTTCAGGAGGGATAATGATTAAGTGTCAGAAAAGTTTTATTTTTCTTAAAATTTGTTACTTAAAATCTCGATACCCACATTCCTGTAGTTTCTGCTTAATCTGTTGTGTCTGCTTAATCTGTTGTCACTGCCATCAGTTGTTTTCTTCCTTCCAATACTTTCCTTGAGAAATACTCTGACTACCTTCTTCCTTAACACTGCAAAAATGTTGTGTTGATCTTTAATATTTTGGGGTTTTGGGATATCTGCTGTGATTTTGAAGGTGAAATGGACCACACTGACCCCTCACTGAGAAAGAGAAAGTGATAACATGTAAAGTAGTTTTCAGAAATCTTTGTAAACTACCACTGCCTATAATGAATGTCTGAAATAAGGAGGATTTCTAATACATGTGTGCATATAAAGTGTCATTTTGAGATTATATGTCTTTTCGTTGCCTTTATTGAGATACCTGCAGGGTTTCTTTTTCTTAACAGAGAAAACCAGTAACATAACTTGTTACAGAATAGCTGCTAATACATTGTTTTACCCTGATTACCTTCCTGTATGTTTCCTGCTTAGCATGCTCTCGTCTGGTCCTTAGTTAGAGATATTCCTTGTATTTGAGGCTGGTTTAGTTGGACTTGCATAGCCTGGAAAATACAAAGAATTCCTAATTGGGTGGTGCAATTAAATCTCTGTTGTTTTTTTTTTTTTTTTTTAATTTTTGCTCTCAACCTCTCTATTCAGGACTTAACTTCATGTTAATTAATTTTTGAAAGTGAAGCTTAAATTTATCTCCTGACCTTTAAGTTACATTTCTTTGAATGTGTAGGAGAAGAGATCTCTTTCAGTCTCTTTTCATTTGTCATTTCTCTGATATAAGTAAGAAAAGAAGATTTTTTGTTGAGATTAAAGCTATTTTTTAATGTTTCAATTCTTCCTCATACTATGTGAATAATTTAAATAAAAAATGTCAGTTACCTATTTTTACCTTCTAATCAGTCTTTCAATCTAATATATTTTCAAAATAAGCAATGAAGTGCAGGAATAATGCAGTTAAAGCAATGTGCATTTTGTTTGCAAAAATGCTAAGTGTTATCCTTCCAGTAGAGTTAATATTGTTAGCAGCTATTCTGTTCTGGAGTGGAAGGCTTTGGGATATGGTCAGTTACCTTATTCAGCAGATGTACCTAGTACAGGTGAAACAGGTTCTTTTGCCATTAGCTAGCCCTTAACAAATTAAGATTCTTTTCATGGATTGTGGAGTTTTTGTTTGCTTTCTTCTGACTCTTCTCCCATTATTTTAATTATTTGATTGAAAAATAATTACATAATGCAATCTAAGAAAATATTGTCCAAAATTGCCCTTTTCTCCATCTGAGAAGGCAATTTTGTATGTATTTCGTGTGGATGGCTACATTTCATTTTGTGTTAAGAACTTAGGTACTGAATACAAATTGAGCACTTTATAATTAAAAGGTAAGATCATAATTATGTTCCAGTTTTTGTTGTCACTACTATCACTCAGCTGAGTGTAATAAAAATAAGCATTGAGCACTATTAAGTCACCTAATTTCATCAAGAAAGCACAAGTCACAAAACCTGATCACAACAAGTGTGGGTTCATTGATGGCTTTTACCAAAACAACCAGATTTTAAGATGGGTTTAGGAAGCAGTCACTCCTTTGGTGTGCCTGCTGCAGGAGGCTTGGTTGATTGGTAATACTGGGGACTGGTAGATTGCTGATTCTTGAAATAATCTCTCATACTTTTAATTTAGGTAATTTTACAGTAGAAAAATAGTGTAAAGTCTGAATGAATAAATTTAAGGAAACAAGAAAAGAGCCATCATGTATCACTTCTGCTTTTTGATGCATGCAGAATCATATAGACCTATTTGTGCAAATTGTCAAACAAATAATTCCATCAGTTTAATGGAGCAACTTAAGTGACCAATAATAGGAAGCAGACTTTGCTTTTTTCTTCATTGCATTTCTTCACTTTGCAAACAGCTTGGGGAAAAACCCACAAGTTTCAGTTTATACTTAGAGAATACATTTTTACAGTACATATTTATAGGCACGGTTGATAGCAGGCATTTATTATTGGAGTAGCTACTCTTTTATAAAATTGCTTCCATCGTGTTTTAAGTGAGTGCCTAAATGAGTTTTTATTTTGTGTATAACTGCCCAGTTATAAGAAAAAGAAAATTAAGATGAAAATACATTGTCTTGAGAATGTTATTTTCTTAGGATTATTCCTTTGTGAAATTTCAGTATCTTCTGACTTTGAACATAATTGTCATAGTTCAGCCTCAGTCGGGACCAGACTATGCGGTCTCTCTCTTACTCCCCCCACCCTCCGAGAGAATAGGGAGAGATAATACAAGAAAAAGGCTCAAGGTTTGAGATAAGGACAGGGAGAAAATCCTTAATGTTACTGTTACGAGCAAAACAAACTCGACTTGGGGAAAACTATTCATTTATAGCTAAAACCAAAGCAGGATAATGACACAAAGAACAAGATAACCTCCTCCCACCCCTCCGTCTTCCCAGGCTTAACCTTCTCTCTACCTCCTTCACCCTCCACGAGCAGCACAGGGGGGAAGAGGGAATGAGGGTTGTGGTCAGTTCATCACTTGTCGCTTTATGCTGCTCCTTCCTCCTCGGGGGAAGAACTCCTCACATTCCTCCCCTGCTCTGGCATGGGGTCCCTCCCATGGGCCACAGTCCTTCATGAACTGCTCCAGCGTGGGTCGTTTTTCCACAGGGTGCAGTCCCTCCAAACGGTTACCCCAGCGGGCCCTCCATGGGCCACAGCCTCCTTCAGGCATCCGCCTGCCCCGGCGTGGGGTCCTCCCCGGGCTGCAGGGGGATCTCTGCTCCTCCGTGGGCCTCCATGGGCTGCAGGGGCACAGCCGGCCCCACCATGGGCTGCACCACGGGCTGCAGGGGAATCTCTGCCGGGAGCAGCATTACTGCTCCCCCTCCTTCTTCACTGA